>JAGFNQ010001307.1:117294-144321 GCA_024364735.1 Boesenbergia rotunda | reverse complement strand
TTTGAAAAATAAATAGGATTTTATTTATGTATGTTGATACATTCTTTAATAAATCTTCTCACATAATCTCAATTTGTATTTCTAGGATAATCACTCGATCATGTCTTCTCTGAACTTGCGTTCCATTTTGGACACAAATAAACTGACTGGGCCGAACTACATGGACTGGCTTCGAAACCTGAGGATAGTCCTCAAGGCAGAGAAGCTTGCTTATGTCCTTGAAGAACAACTTCCCACCCATCCTCCAGAAAATGCAACTCCAGACCAATTGTTGGCCTATCAGAAACATGTGACCGATTCTGAACTTGCGAGTTGCATCATGCTAGCCTCTATGGTACCTGAGTTGCAAAAGCAACATGAGCATATGGATGCTAATACCATCATCTTCCATCTTCATGAGTTGTTTGAAGAGCAGGCGAGATCCGAAAGGTTCGAAGTCTCCAGACTCCTCTTCACCACTAAGATGCAGGAAGGCACTTCTGCCTCGCAGTTTGTGTTAAAGATGTTGGGGTACATTGAGCGACTGAGCGCACTCGGTTTTGCAATGGATCATGAACTAAGTATTGACTTAATTCTGAGTTGTTTGTCCAAGAGTTGTTCACAATTTGTGATGAACTATCGGATGAACAAACTGGAGACTACCATTCCTGAGTTGATCAACATGCTGAAGACTGTGGAGCCTTCTGTAAAGCCAGATCAAAAAGCAGTACTGTTAGTTGGTTCCTCGAAGAAAGGTTCTAAGAGGAAGGCCAAAGAACAGAACAAAGGGAAGAAGAAAAAGGCCAAGAAAACTGAAAAGAAACCAAAAGGAACTTGCCATCACTGTGGCAAGGAAGGTCACTGGCGAAGAAACTGCAAGATTTATCTTGAGTCCGTGAAGAAGAAGGCATCCGATGCCCCATCCTCTTCAGGTATCTTCATTATTGAATGTCACTCTATTCCTCAGATACCTGGGTACTTGATACTGGGTGTAGCTCACATATATGTAATGACATACAGGGGCTAAGGAATAGAAGAAGGCTCGTCAAGGGAGAAGCGAATTTGCGGGTTGGAAATGGAGAAGGATTGCTGCTATTGCCATCGGAACATATTTGCTAAAGCTCCCAACTGGACGTGTCTTAGAATTGGATAATTGTTATTTCGTTCCTTCGTTAATAAAGAACATTGTATCTATTTCATGTTTGAATGAAAAAGGTTATCATTTAACTTTCAGTAACAATTGTTGTTACATAACTTTAAATGGCGTTCTTTATGGGAATGGAACTTTGTGCAATGGCATCTACACGTTAGATTTATCCAGTGACGTTTTCAATATCGAAGTAAGCAACAAACGTGCTCGAATAGATAATCAAATAGACTCCTACACGTGGCACTGTCGTCTTGGCCATATAAGTAAGAAACGCATGACCGAATTACACCGATATGGAATTTTGGAATCATTTGAACCCGGTTCATTTGATACATGCGAATCTTGCTTAAAAGGCAAGATGACCAAATTACCCTTTCCCGGAAAAGGTAATCCAGTGGGAGAATTGCTTGGTCTAATACATACCGATGTATGTGGACCAATGTCAACTCTTTCACAAAGAGGCTATAGCTACTTCATCACCTTCATCGATGATCACTCACGATTCGGGTATGTGTTCTTGATGAAACACAAATCTGAAGCCTTTGAGAAATTCAAAGAGTTCAGAAATGAAGTAGAGAAACAGCTTGGAGTAGTAGGACAACCTTCATCTGCCACATCCAATTTGTATGATACAGTCCGCTTTACATAAGCAGGACAACCTCATATCTTTATGTGAGATAAATGAGGTTTCTTACTATTCCATGTCTCATTTGGAGTAGTAGAGACTACCTTGGTCGGGACTCTGTTTAGCAAGTAAACAGCTGTCTTAAGCGCATAGCTCCAAAAGGATTTTCAAAGAGTTGCATGATTCATCATAGATCTAACCATGTCCATCAAGGTTCGATTACGCCTCTCAGATACACCATTATGCTGTGGTGTATATGGCGGAGTCTATTGAGACAATATCCCATTGTCCCTAAGATAATCTTGAAACTTTTGACTTAAGTATTCACCACCCCGATCGGATCAAAGTATCTTAATACTTTTGCCAAGCTGTTTCTCTACTTCACTTCTGAACTCTTTGAATTTCTCAAAAGCTTCAGATTTGTGTTTCATTTAGAACACATACCCGAATCTTGAGTGATCATCGATAAAGGTAATGAAGTAGCTATAGCCTCCTTGTGCAAGAGTTGACATTGGTCCACATACATCAGTATGTATTAGACCAAGCAATTCTCCCACTGGTTTACCTTTTTCGGAAAAGGGTAATTTGGTCATCTTGCCTTTTAAGCATGATTCGCATGTATCTAATGAACCAGGTTAAAATGATTCTAGAATTCCACATCAGTGTAATTTGGTCATGCGTTTCTTGCTTACATGGCCAAGACGACAATGCCACGTATAGGAGTCTATTTGATTATCTATTCGAGCATGTTTGTTGCTAACTTCGATATTGAAAACGTCATCGGATAAATCTAACATGTAGATACCATTGCATAAAGTTTCGGTCCCATAAAGAACACCATTTAAGGTTATGTAACAGCAATTGTTACTAAAAGTTAAATGGTAACCCTTTTCATTCAAGCATGAAATAGATACAATGTTCTTTATTAACGAAGGAACAAAATAACAATTATCCAATTCTAAGACAAGTCCAGTAGGGAGCTTTAGCAAATATGTTCCGATGGCAATAGCAGTAATCTTTGCTCCATTTCCAACTCGCAAATTCGCTTCTCCCTTGACGAGTCTTCTTCTATTCCTTAGCCCGTGTATGTCATTACATATATGTGAGCTACACTCAGTATCAAGTACCCAGGTGTACGAGGAAATAGAGTGACATTCAATAACGAAGATGCCTGAAGAGGATGGGGCATCGGATGCCTTCTTCTTCAAGGACTCAAGATAAACCTTGCATTTTCTTCACCAGTGGCCCTCCTTGCTGCAGTGATGGCAATTGCCTTTTGGCGCCTTTTCAATCCTTTTGGCTTTAGTTAACTTATTGGTGTCCAAAATGGAAAGCAAATTCAGAGAAGACATGATCAGGTGATTATCCTAGAAATACAAATTGAGGTTATGTGATCAGAATGATAATGAATGCATCAATATACATTAATTAAATCTTATTTAATTTTCGAATTGAATAACCCTTTTTATCAATTCAGGAGATCGCAGGAACATCTCCAAATAGGTTGATATCCAACCATAGATAAGAACAACCATGGCTGGAGTCCATCAAGTTATTCTTAGCTATAAAGGTAGGTAATTATACCGATTACATATTACACATATGTAACTATCACATTATGCTATCAACTAATTGAATGTTTGCATATATCATTGGGTTGTTAACTCATTAACAAGTATGCAACAATATACATAGCACCCAACTGGACCTCTCTTTACATCGACCTTGGCTGTGGCACAACAAATCGATGCTCCAAGCTTAAGACTGACCCATTAATCAAGAAATAGTTTTAATATGGTTGGAGCTCATTCAACCGTTTAGTCAGGCTTGGATGTGTCCAACAACCAAAACTAAGGATTGACCTCTGACTCCAACTATATTAATCATAAACTAATTCCATGGTTTGAACATGTTGAGGTTCAAGCCGGGCATGGATGTGTCCATCAACCCAAACGAGAAACAAAACTCCGGTTCTAACCATATTAATGGAAGGTGTTGGCCTTAATATTTTGTAAGGGGTTATGGGTCTCATCTTTTTCTTTTAAGCACATTCATGACATATAATTATGTCATGTACTAATGATTTCCTTAATAAAGTATGTATGTGACTTAATTTATCAAGTCTCATTAATTGAATTAGGAACCGGATTTCCTAATTCTAATTTCATACTTTATTCAAGGAATTGTTTTGGGAAACAATTTCCTAAATTATCATAATCAATTTTAGAAATAATATGTTTAAGACTTTGATTTCTCTAAATCAAATCTTATTAAATTAAGAGACGGATTCCCTTAATTCAACCACATATTATTTTCTTGAAAATCTTATTTATGGAAATATACTCTATAGGAAACAATTTTTCTAATTAATTTTGGAGATAATAATATGTAAGAGCATCACCTCATAAATCAAATAAGGAAATTATCGTTTGAGAATCACCTCAAAAATTTCCAAGATTTGATCACATATTTTATTTATGGAAAATTAATATCAATAACATAATTTGGACGACTCCCCGAGGCTCAATCTAAAATAAAAATTTGTTGATAATATAATTTGGACGGCTCCCCGAGGCTCAATCCAAATTAAACATTTGACAGTTTAAATTCAATTTAGAAAATTTAATTATAACAATTAACTTTAAATTGGACGGCTTCCCGAGGCTCAATCCAAAATAAAGAATTTTGTAAATAATTTAATTTCCAATTATGAATTTAAATGCCAATTAATATTCGCATAATTTGTCTAGACTTTCTTGAAAGAAAGTGCTCAAAATTGCGAGCATTCCATAAATGGAAAGTTTCCAAAATTAAAAGGTTTTCAGAATAATTGTAAGTTTCTGATACAAAGAAAACTTACGTTTTTCCAAAATTGGAAAATTTCCAAAATGGGAATTTCCAAAAATGGAAAGTTTTCAAAAATGGAAAGTTTCCACAATTATCATAAAATTTCAGAAACAGGGATATTTTAAAAGTTTGCAAAATTTTATGATGATTTCCAAACTTTGAAATTCTTAAATCGAAAATTTACCATAATTGGAAAGTTTCCATAATTGGAATATTTTCCAAAATTGAGATCATGACAAAGTTTTCCGCAAAACAATTATATGATTATGTCGAAGACTAACCGTCTCTGATACCACTGTTGGGTCTGGGTGCATGTTGACATGGATGCGGGTTAGTAATTTTAAAATTAATTACGTGCAGCGGAAGGTTTAGTATAAATAATTTCTCAAATTATTTAACCATACATCTAAGCATGCAACTTTATCTTGTGTAGACATGATCATATATTTAAAATTTTACAGAAACGTAAACTAATTATGTATTACCTCGTATAACTCGAAGGAAGGGACGAGATCCAACCGTAAGCGTCCCTCAGAAGCTCCGCCTCTATTTGCGTCCACGCCGAGTATCTTCGGGATGACATCGCAAAGCCACGAGTTTCGTGTTCTCGAGAACTACTAGATTCTCTGAGAACGCGATAAGAAAACCAAGAGAGAAGTAATCACATCGGAAAAACTCACTACTAAGGTTGGCCGGAATCACAATTTTGGCGAGAAGGAGGAAGATGACTTGCGCCAAATCCCAAGGTGATAATGGCCGGAGAGGAAGATCATCCCAACGGAAGAACTTTATCGCCTCGGTGCTTCTCCTTGTGCTCACGACAAGAAGAAGGGAGAAGAGCCTTGTGGCCGGCCAAGAGAAAGAAGGGAGGAGAGGGAGAGAGCCTAGGCAAGAATACTTCGATTGATTTCCAAGCCTTGCCTTGGGTCCTTTATATAGTGGCCCCTCAACCGCCAAGTCTCTTTTTTCTTATGGAATAAATTTTCTATGACTTATTCCATCATGCCATGTTTTATCATATTTTAATTCATGATAAAAAACCGACCAAGTCTCCTTTTTCTCTTATGGAATAAATTTTCTTATCATGGTAAATCAATCCATGATTGATTTTATAAAATAAAATAAACCAATCCATGGTTCATTTTAATTTCCATGAAAAATAAACCAAACCTTGGTTTATTATATAAAAATTTATATCATCCATAATTTTATAAAACAAACCACACAATTGGTTTATTTTATAAATTGAACCAAAAACTTGGTTCTCTCCCTTTGTTGTGGCCGGCCAAGCAGACCCTCTTTGGCCGACCCATCCAAGCCACGCCCCAATGAATTAAACTCATTTAATTCATCTATTAAGACTTCAAAAGATTTAGCCATTTTATGCTTCCGATGCGTCTCTGAAAAATTCAGATTCGACTTATCGTTTGGTTCAACTAAACCTAATCTCTCTTGATTGGAAAATCCAATTTTCAACTCGTTTTAAATCCTGGATTACTCGTAGTGCGTGTGACTAAATAGGCTTTCGATTTATGTTGGTCGTCTATAATTAATCAATTATAGAATGATCATGAGTGACACCTAGTAGTACATCATGATCCCCAATTAATCGAAAGATCAACGGTTGACCTCAGAAACAATTTTGAAACCCTTCTGCAGCTATAATGAATCGTGCCCCATTCCCTTCACCATCTTATACCCACTTGGTTTAGGATATGGTCAATATGTGTCAGTCCCCACTAGGCTGACTATGTCACACCTAGCCCATATAACGTTTTCTCGTCCTACAAATTCTAATTACTCTCATGTATTTAAGAGATTCATACTCTGAACATGTCATTCTCTGGCCAGAGGCTTCGAGTAACAATCCGACGATAGGCTTTGGGTATACATCTCCTCGCAAGGAGTGGTGAATCCTTTGTAGGCTGTTCAAACATCTTCGGGCACTTCGGCTTATACCCAATCATCCTGGGTCCACACCTCCTTGGAGATGCTTGCTTAAGATGTCAAAGTATAAGTCTCCATGACCAAGATGACTTGAACACCGCAAGTCAAAGGAACATAGCACTTAAGTTGCAGTAAGAACTTCATTGACATATCTATATGTAGACTACCATATGAAGTTTTATAGCCAGTCACTCTAATGAACTAGTTCCCTTAACTAGCATTCATATTTATCTCCGGACATCCCAATGTCACCAGCCAGTGAGAATCAGCTGATTAGAGAATAACCCAAGTTAGTCTCAACAGAATTGATAGTGTCCGTATTTATCAATTCATCGACTAGGGACAATTTCAATACTTCACAATTGCACATGTAGAGATAATCACGGTTGTGAATTCATCACAAATTCTCTCATGCTGTGAATTGTATTACGGACATTCAGTAAATGAGTTTAAGATCTCAATCAAATACATAAACATGTATACTCAAATAGTGAATATTCATTTATTATAATAAATGATTACAATCATAAGGTGATTGCCTTAGGTCACTTTTCTCATATCACTAACAAAAAGATGTGCTCTTTATTAGCTTTAATGAAGGGAAGTCAAAGAGACAAAAGACTCTTCATATTCATGGGATGAATATAAAAGAGGCTCTAGTCATTTTGAATGAAGTAAGTGTGCTTTTCTTCTTCCTCTCTTCTTCCTCTCCTCCCCTCTTGGCCGAAACCCTTGTGGTTTCTTGGTGGTCTTGTAAACTACCTCAAGTTGCTAGCACAACTAAGGTAGTTCTTCCCGAAGTTGAGAGATTGTGTCCGTGTGGATACGAATAGAGGCACGGACACTTGAACGTGCAAGAGATCTATCCATGTTGGACGAGCGGGATAAGTAAAGGGCATGCTCCAAAGGTATACACTTTAGATAGATCTATTAGATATATGTACTTTGTACGAGTTTTCCTTCGCATGGATCGCTCGTGGTTTCTTGTTTTCAGCTGCGATTATGTTTTGGTGCCGGGAGAACCAAAGAGTTTTCTTGCCAGGAGAACCAAAGAGTTATCTTTCGCTGCGTTTATGTTTCGCGTGGATCGCTCATGGGCTCTTAATCCCGATATAATAACGGGCACATGTACTTAATATTTATTTCTTTGATTTACCAAAGAGCGAGATTTATTTGTTAAATCGATAGACACGATAAATTGGGAAATAATATTATCTATATGGTGTGCCGTTGATTATAGAAGGAAACCGTGTCTTGGTGAGTCAGGATGATGATGACCCCTTGAGGAGCTCATAAAGCTCATCATGTAAAACCTGCAAGTGGACTGGATCTGACATGATGATAAGGTTGAGTGGTACTACTCATGGAGTTATATATTAATTAATTAAATTGTCAGTAATTTAATTAATTAATGGTCATTTGATATCTTAAACTTGGGATGAATTTTGTACACATAATATGTTGAGCCCATATTTATTTATGGGGGTTGGTGAGGTAATTCAATGATGATCCTTTAGTGGAAGAATCATCATTAATGGATCGGGCTTTGATCCATTAGGTGGCCAAGACCCAACTCCTCCTCATGGTTCCTATTGTAGCCTATAAGTACCTCATGTGTCATGAGACCAAGGCATAACATCCAACTAATCAACTCTAAGCTCTTCCTCTCTCTCTCTCCTAGTTTAGCGCTGGCGGCAAAGCAAAGGAAGAAAGAATTTTCTTCTTCGTCTCTTCTCTCCATCTCCTTCTTTTGGTGGCCGGCGACAAGAGGCTTAAGGAGGAGCTCCTCTCCTCCTTTTGTGGCGTGAGGCAAGAGGGAGAGAAGAAGGAGCTTTCGGTGCAAAAGAAGAGAGACTTCTCCTTGGTGGTGTTGGCCTCGCAAGCAAGGAGAAAGACTAGGAGTTGGTCGGCTAGGGTTGGAGAAGAAGAGATATCTGTAGGGATTGTTGGAATATAGCCAGACACACAAATCACTTTTACTTTTTGGATTTCTGCACTTAGGGTTAGTAACACAGTGGAAGCAAAGGAAACAGAGAAATGCAGAAATACAGAAGAACAAAAACAAACTAAAGCAACAAACGAGATCGCTAACAAGGAGGGTTTACAAGGTTCGGGGATAACTTGCCCCTACTCCTTGGCGTGCCCATGAGGTGGGCGATCCCTTGATCGTCGGCAATCAAGCCCCGGAAATCCGGATATCAGATGTAACCTCCTTCTCGGTGGAATAACCTCTCCACAGCGTTTTAATCAGTGTATATGAAACTAAGCACAATGAAACACAAAGGAAGCTTACAGAGCACTTAGGACAGAAAGAACACAAGCGAACTCCTCACCGAGCTCCACTCAGCACAGATCTCACGCAAGAACTCCCTCTTCGTGTCTTCTTGCTGATGGACTCACCAAGCTCCTTGTTTCTTCTTCCAAGCACTCAAGTATGCAATATCTCAACAGGTTGCCTCAAGGATCAGAATATGTGTAATAGCAACCAAACTTCTCAGTTGTAGCTCAAGCACGAAGATCTCGCACACAGAGCGTTCTTCTCTTCTCTTCATCGCCAGCCACTTAACCTGCTACTGCTGTCGCTAGATGCTCCTCTGCAGCTCCCAGCTGCTCATCTACATAGCCCAGCTACCTGACCTCTCCTGGACTCCCTGACCTCTCCTCAGCTGAGCCCCAGTCGAGCCCCAGGTTAGCTTCCAGCAGTGCCAGCGTCCGTTGAGACCTAAGAAACGAAAGCATCCAATCCTGCTCGATGGAATGTCTCCCTTTGACCCTCCTTGAGTGTTTGAATCCATCCCTGTAAAGCCTGCACACTTCAACAGAAGCTTAGCAAATCATATCAAACATAATCAGCAATGTATCAGAGAATCGGCGAAGAAAACAGACGCAATCAGAGTGTCTGACAGTGAATTTGAATTAAAGTTCAGCTCCTGATCGGTCCCCAAACCGATCAGGATGTGGCCTGATCGGTCACCAAACCTATCCAGCAGTCTGCTGTACAAACCTGATTGGTCCCCAAACCTATCCAGCAGTCTGCTGCACACACCTGATCGGTCTGGGGACCGATCAAGACACCTCCTGATTGATCATGCTCCAGCCTGATTGGTCGTAGTGAGGAGCTCGCAACATTTGATCATTCACCAGAACGATCTCAATAGTATCCCTGATTGGTCACCAGACCGATCAGGAGCCAATCAGTAGGCTTCCAATCTCACTGTATGCTCCCTGATCGGTCACCAGACCAATCAGACATAGCTGGATCGGTCACAAGACCGATCCACGAGGGAACTTCGTGCCAACTTCCCTGATCGGTCACCAGACTAATCCAAGCAAGGTAAAATCTCCTCTAAGTCACGAGAACAGGCTTCCAGCCCTTCTCTCATTCGTTCTTAGTCCCCCGGACTAAGACTTCATGCCCAGTTTCACTCACCGGGTCTTCAACCTAGCCCTCCAAGCTAGGACCTGGCCCTCCAATCTAGGACCTGGCCCTCCAAGCCAGGGTTTCATCCACCCTAGCTTCCAAGCTAGGACCTGACCCTCCAAGCCAGGATTTCATCCAACCTAGCCCTCGAAGCTAGCTAGGACCTGACCCTCCAAGCCAGGATTTAATCCAACCTAGCCCTCCAAGCTAGGACCTGGCCCTCCAAGCCAGGGTTTCATCTAACTTAGCCCTCCAAGCTAGGACTTGGCCCTCCAAGCCAGGGTTTCAATCACCTAACCCTCTAAGTTAGGAATTTTCACACCTAGCCCTCCAAGCTAGGACTTTTCCAAACCTAACCCTCCATGTTAGGACTTTTCACACCTAGCCCTCCAAGCTAGGACTTTTCCACACCTAACCCTCCATGTTAGGACTTTCTCGCATGCCAGCGTGCGATCTCCCGATCCACCTGGACTTAATCTGAATTCAACCAAACTTGAATCAAACTTAAATCCGTGTCAAACACCAAAACAAGAATCAGGGTCAGACTGCATCAACAATCTCCCTCTTTTTATTGTTTGACAACCTGATTTATGTTTAGGCATTAATGATCAATTGATGGCAGTTCAATTATCGTAAGGGAATCAACATCCTCCCCCTACAATAACCCTAAGCTTAATCAACCATTCTCTCCCCCTTTGTCAAACATTGAAAAGGGTATGGTTATTAAGTTTAAACATACCTCCCTCTCAAACACGGGTCTCTCCCCAAATCCAAAATAATCAAGGTAAACTTTTGAATTGCATATGAAAGGCATATACCATAAATGTATCATGTCAACAATGTATATGCATCATACGGCAATAAGTGTGACTTGCACATGAAAACATATACAGAAATATATCATGGTCAAACATGTATATGTTTCATATGACTAGTAAAGAATGCAGCTATATCGGACACATAATCCTGATTGGTCTTCGTTACCGATCAGGTTCATTGATTATTTGATACAGAAATATTACTTGTTAGTCTGGGGAGCAATCAGATTTCAGAAAAATTTCTGAAACTCTGATACGTTCCTGATCAGATTGCATTAACAATTTACATTCAAAAACAAGGGTGTAGACTCCATTGATATTCGACATTCCAGAAACATTTCTGAAACACGACATTAAGAACAAGAGTCATGACTCAACAAACCCTTTCTTATGAATTTAAACATTCCAACATAGGTTTGTATCAAATCAACATTTTAATACTTGATATTTCAGAAAAATTTCTAAGAATCAAGGGTCTTAAAAATTCCTACCCTTCTTTAAACACTTGAACAAACTTATACTCACTTAGTACCAGGTTTGCACCAATGGAGGATCAAGTATGTTTCAATTGTACTTGGTTTGTATTAGATTTGTGTGTATCAGTATGATCAGGTAATCTGATACAACTTGATGAAATGGGATCGGACTGAGGAGTAGTCTGATACCTCTGATCAGTGTTGATCTGATCGGTCACTGGACCGATCAGGGTGAGTCCTGATCGGTCGGTGGACCGATCAGGTCTGATACAGAATATTTTCTAAAACTGATCAGTTTTAGAAACAAGTTCGTTTCAACTCTTAATCACTCTAATCCCTAATACAATCAGATTTACTCCCTAAATGAGTTCCATTAACCATAATTCATTTAATCAAAACAAGCAATCTGATTTGGGTCCCTTAACTAGGCTTCATTTCACATCAATAATCAAGAATTTCTATGGATTAAAGTACCAACACTAGGTTTGAATGATCAGTTATGTTCTAAGTATGTTCTTGTTTATTCCTAACAATCTTGATAATCCAACCTACACTTAAGTACTAATACCTTAGTGATCCAATTAATATTAGGCATATGGATGACATTAGGTTTGATATCAGTCAAGTGGGAAAACAAAACAAGTCATGGACCTTGAAACATCATGATCTATGTGAGCATATTATTCTTAACCAAAATTTGTATCATACATTAAGGTTAATCACACAAACAGTAAGATCATGGCATATTCAACTAAGTTCATCTCCAAAATATTAAGAAAAACTTAAGCCTAAACCTTAAGCTCATGTTCTTTGTTTATTGATGCCTTATTAGTACAAACTATGTGTTAATCCTTGTTCTTTAGCATGCATTCATGTTGTATAACATATACAAGAAAATGGACTCCTTAGGCTTGACATAAGGCATATCATAAACCATGAATTGCAGGAAAACATAAATTGCAACAATAAACCTAATTATCCTAAACAATCCATGGCAAGAGTAAGTTATGTGTCAACCTAAACCATTCATGTGAATATTTATTTTCAAAACTTGTTTATTTATTTTGAAGCATGGATATACTATCATTCGTTGCATGATAAGTTTCCTTATTGCCCAAATGAGATTTCATAAATCACTAGCCAAGGGATCATCTTGTTATAAGAACTAAGACAATGAAGCTCAAAGCATTTAATTCGAATTTTCCATAACCAACCATGTGAATGATAATTTTTTCCTTGGTCATGGGTTTGGAGCACCAAATATCAACCTCCCATGTTGATAGATGCTCCCCCTCAAATAATGCTTATACAATTCGAAATATGGAAGTTTTAGGTACCCAAATTGTGGGACCTAATGCATTAATAATGAGGGACTTTGGCACTCATGCCTTAGTCAATTTCTTTCTAGCTTTTTGAACCCTAGACTTATTTGATGATCCAAAATGTATTCTTAACATTAATGATACAAAGCTTGGTTCTTTAGGTCGGTAACCTATATCGGCCTTATTGTAAACCGCCCTTTGGGAGTTAAGAACCATATCTAGGGGTTTTGAGCCAATTGAGAATTTCTCAAGAGTAGTCTTGAGATTTTCAATTTCACTCCTCAAAGTCTTATTTTTATTTTCAAGGGACTCATCATGCATAACATTAATTATCTCATCCTTAGAGGGTTTCAATTTTTCTACTTCTAATTTCAAAGATTTAACTTTGCCCTTAGATTTCTTAAGCATGTTTGTCAAGCAAACTATTGTTCTATAGCATTTATCCAATTCTGGAGAGATTACCTCTTCATCATCCGAAGATGATGAAGGCGCGGTTGAGGAGCTACTAGCTTCGTCTTCACTCTCCTTGGTTGTCTCTTCTAAGGCCACTAAAGCCACGTGACAGTGGGTCTTCTCCTCCTCCTTGTCCTTCTTCTCCTTCTTCTTTCGGTCACCTGCCACTAAAGCCAACCCTTTCTCCTTTGGGCTTTGGTTAGAGATCTCATGTAGTTCCATTTCACAAAATAGATCTTCTAACTTAATAATTGACAAATCCTTGGAAACCTTGTAGGCATCCACCATGGATGACCACAAGGCATTCCTTGGGAATGATTTGAGGATATACCTTACAAGATCTCGGTTTTCCACCTTTTCATTGATGGAATGCAAGCCATTGAGGATCTCTTTGAATCTTCCATGGAGTTCACTTACCTTTTCATTTTCTTCCATGAGAAGGTTTTGAAGTTGGCTGAGAAGGAGGTCCTTTTTGGCTGTTCGGGTTTCATGAGTGCCTTCATGGAGCTCAATGATCTTGCTCCATAGGTCTTTAGCACTTGTGAAGGGACCAACCTTGATTAGTTGGTCCTTGGTCAACCCGCATTGCAAAGTTACCACCGCTTTCGCATCGGCTTCACCTTCCGGATTTGATCTGCCGACCAACTTGAGAAGTCCATCTCTTTTCCCTCAGCATCTTTAGGAGTGGAAAAACCTTCCTTGACAGCAAACCACATGCTGAGGTTGGTTTTGAGGTAAAACTCCATCTTCGACCTCCAATATGGAAAATCAGTGCCGTCGAAGAGTGGAGGTCGACTAGTGCTAAACCCCTCTCTCAAAGTCATCGTCGTTAGCCCTCGGATGTTAAGCCGCTTGAACAGAGCCCTAAGCTCTGATACCACTTGTTGGAACTTGGATGGCTAGAGGGGGGGTGAATATAGCCAGACACACAAATCGCTTTTACTTTTTGGATTTCTGCACTTAGGGTTAGTAACACAGCGGAAGCAAAGGAAACAGAGAAATGCAGAAACATAGAAGACCAAAAACAAACTAAAGCAACAAACGATATTGCTAACAAGGAGGATTTACAATGTTGGGGATAACTTGCCCCTATTCCTTGGCGTGCCCATGAGGTGGGCGATCCCTTAATCGTCGGCAGATCAAGCCCCGGAAATCCGGATATCAGATGTAACCTTTTTCTCGGTAGAGTAACCTCTCCACAGCGTTTCAATCAGTGTATATGAAACTAAGCACAATGAAACACAAAGGAAGCTTACAGAGCACTTAGGACAGAAAGAACACAAGTGAACTCCTCAGCGAACTCCACTCAGCACAGATCTCACGCAAGAACTCCCTCTTCGTGTCTTCTTACTGATGGACTCGCCAAGCTCCTTGTTTCTTCTTCCAAGCACTCAAGTATGCAATATCTCAACAGGGTGCTTCAAGTATCAGAATATGTGTAGTAGCAACCAAACTTCTCAGTTGTAGCTCAAGCAAGAAGATCTCACACAAAGAGCGTTCTTCTCTTCTCTTCATCGCCAGCCACTTAATCTGCTGCTGCTGTCACCAGACGCTCCTCTGCAGCTCCCAGCTGCTCATCTGCACAGCCCAGCTACCTGACCACTCCTGGACTCCCTGACCTCTCGTCAGTCGAGCCCCAGTCGAGCCCCAGGTTAGCTTCCAACAGCGCCATCGTCCGTTGAGACCTGAGAAACGAAAGCATCCAAACCTGCTCTATGGAAAGTCTCCCTTTGACCCGCCTTGAGTGTTTGAATCCATCCCTATAAATCCTGCAGACTTCAACAGAAGCTTAGCAAATCATATCAAACATAATCAGCAATGTATTAGAGAATCGACAGAGAAAACAGACGCGATCAGAGCGTCTGACAGTGAATTTGAATTAAAGTTCAGCTCCTGATATGTTGCCAGACCGATCAGGATGTTGCCTGATCGGTCACCAGACCTATCCAGTAGTCTGTTGCACACACCTGATTGGTTCCCAGACCTATCCAGCAGTCTGCTGCACACACTTGATCGGTCCCCAGACCGATCAGGGTGTGGCCTGATCGGTCTGGGGACCGATCAGGACACCTCCTGACCGATCAGGCTCCAGCCTGATTGGTAGTAGTGAGGAGCTCGTGACATTTGATCGTTCACCAGAACGATCTGAATAGTATCCCTGATCGGTCACCAGACCGATCAGGAGCCAATTAGTAGGCTTCCAATCTCACTGTATGCTCCCTGATCGGTCACCAGACCGATCAGACATAGCTGGATCGGTCACCAGACCGATCCACGAGGGAACTTCGTGCCAACATTCCTGATCGGTCACCAGACCGATCCAGGCAAGGTTAAATCTTTTCTAAGTCACGAGAACATGCTTCCAGCCCTTCTCTAATTCGTTCTTAGTCCCCCGGACCAAGACTCTGTGCCTAGTTTCACTCATCGGGACTTCAACCTAGCCCTCCAAGCTAGGACCTGGCCCTCCAAGCCAGGGTTTCATCCAACCTAGCTTCCAAGCTAGGACCTGACCCTCAAAGCCATAATTTCATCCAACCTAGCCCTCCAAGCTAGGACCTGGCCCACCAAGCCAGGGTTTCATCCAACCTAGCCCTCCAAGCTAGGACTTGGCCCTCCAAGCTAGGGTTTCAATCACCTAACCCTCTGAGTTAGGAATTTTCACACCTAGCCTTCCAAGCTAGGACTTTTCCACACCTAACCCTCCAAGTTAGGACTTTTTACACCTAGCCCTCCAAGCTAGGACTTTTCCTGTAACGACCCGGCCCATTTGGCGGCCCATTCGGCGACCGCTTATTTTTCTGTGGGTCGTCAACTGTCGACCGTCGACCGTGTCGTTACCATACTAGGTCTTCCCACCGCCTGGTCTGTGGATTTTTGCCTTCCCAGGATTCGAACCCTAGACCCAGGCTTAAGTCTAGTTCTTTATGACTTAATTGGTTACCAGGATTCATAAAGAACTAGACTTAAGCCTGGGTCTAGGGTTCGAATCCTGGGAAGGCAAAAATCCACCGACCAGGTGGTGGGAAGACCTAGTATGGTAACGACACGGTCGATGGTCAAGGACCATAAGAAAAATAAGGGGTCGCCGAATGGGCCGCCAAATGGGCCTGGGTCTAGGGTTGAATATTAATGCTTGACTAGGAATGGTTTAGTGTAGTGTTCTCTACATTATATCACTATCGATTCAACCAATCGATATGATGTAGATAAGAACCTACTACCCAAGGACATTATTATACTTAGTTATTTGACACAAGTATAAAGTAAGTATAATAACCAAACATGACTTTATTAATGATAGAATATGATACAAAAGGTCCTTAGTCAATCATCACATAATTGACTCTAGGGCTCCTACTAACACTATCTTCCTCATCTTCTTCGTCTTCTTGTCTTCTTCCTATCATCTTCCTTAAGACCGACTCAAAGAAGAAGGTCTTCTTCTTCTTGGTGGTTGGCGAGAACAAAGGAGTAGCTTCCTAGTGGCCAGCGGCAACACCCTTTGTGTTAGGATTTTTGGCGCAAGGCAAGGAGGAAGAGTTGGTGCTCTTGGTGACTTCATTTCTTGGAAGATCATCGCCCACTCGACGTCCAAGAAGAGGTTGAGTCATACAATAGAAGATCGCGAGGTAAATAAGGGTATAACTTCTTGTTTTAGTTCCTTTTCGTCTTGAAATTAATTATGTTAATTAATTATCATGGACCTCGATGATAAACACAAAAATTGGCGATCCATACATCGTCTATTCCACGGCTAACCGATTGGACAAGTTAGATTGCATGAACAAGAAGTTTGTTCAAGCAGTCACTTGAATCGGTTAATACGATGATGTGTTAGTTACTTGGGTAATTATTCTCCATCTGGATTAGTTTCTATTAGAGGTGTATACTGAAAGACTTGCTTCTTTTATATGATTATCTTCATTTTGAAAAGAGAATCACAACAACACTAGATGCTATTTTATATTAGTACATACATAAAAGTCTTTTACTTTGCATTATAGATAACATGGTGTGTGGTGACACACGGAAGATCATGCTATCAGTCCAATGCCTAGTATAAGTAGAGGCTCACAGCCGAAATAGAATTGGACAATCCATCGGGATGGTTGTAGTGTAATTAGGTGTGGTTGGTCTTGACCATAGAATTACACTAGTGTACTTTGTGTGCATTGAGCAAGACCAAAATCAGAGATCATCCAATTTGTACTGACTTGATAATTGGATTGGATCTCAGATTTTATTATGGAGTACGATCCCTAAATCCCGATATAATAATGGGCATATATGATTAATTATTATTTCTTAGATTTACCAATGAGCGAGATCTATTCTGTTAGATCGATAGACCCAGTAAGTTGAGAAATAATATTAATTATATGGTGTGCTATTGATTATTGACGGAATCCGTGTCCTAGTGAGTCGAGATGATGATGTCGCCTTGATGAGCTCAAACGATTCATCATGTTAAACCCTGCAGGTGGATTTGATCCGACATGATGATAAGGTTGAGTGGTACTAATCAAGGATCCAAATGTTAATTAATTTAATTTGTCAATAATTTAAATTAATTAATGGACATTCAATATCATAAACATGGGGGGATGGACGACTCATAATAAGTGGATCCCATATGAAAATATGAGAGTTGGTGAGGAAGTTCAATTAAGATCCTTTAGTGGAATGGATCTTAATTAATGGATTGGTTTTAGATCCATTAACGGGCCATGATCCAACTCCTCCTCTTGGTCCCTACCTTAGCCCTATATAAACCCCATGGGATCATGAAACCAAGACTAATTAATCCAATTAACCATCCAACCTAGGCTTCTCTCTCTCTCTCCATCTTCACTCCTAGGTCACGACGGCAAAGGGAAGGGCTCTTTCTTCCTCTTTGTTTTCTTCTCCTTTCCTCAAGCTCTCGGTGGCCGGTCATCACTAGACAAAGGGAGGTTTCTTTCCTCCCTTTTGTGGTGCTCGGTGAGGGAAGAAAGGGAGGTGGTGGCCAGTGCAAGGAGGGAGGACGACGCAAAGCTTGCCATGCAAGGTGAAGGGTTTAGTCGGGCGGTTTGGGTGAAGGAGAAGCTTGTTTCTCCTCTTCTCCTCCTTCTTCATCTTCCTCTCGAGGATCTTCTTGTGGCCGGTGTGCTTGGGAGTCTAAAGGTGGCCGGCGGCGCAAGGATAAAGGAGAGAAAGTTGGCCGATGCAACTCCTTTGGGTGGAGTTAGGGTTTCGGCTAGGTGAGGAGAAGAAGGGATTAATTGGAGTGTCTTGGTGATCATGGTTCTCGGTAGCTCGTCACCCATATGACGTCCGGGAGAGAAGGGACATAAGATAGAAGACTACGAGGTAATAGGAAGGTATAATCCTCTTCCTAAGCTCCTATTTTTCTTTTGGTGCCTTATTGCTTTGCATCGTCATTTTATGTGTATTAGTTAATTATTTTGATTTTGAATCATAGCTAATAATTAATTAATTGGACCCCGACCATAAACACATGAACCGGCAATCCACTCGTCATCTCTTCCACGGTCGTTTGGTTAGGAGAATTACAAGGCACGATCTTTGTGATTGGCCAAGTTGTAATTTGTACCGAACGATATGATGACGAGATGGTCCTTGGGAGACGGGTCTCCATTAGGATTAATTTTTAATCCGTAGACATGGATAGGTCTCTCAAGAATGACCAAGTATTCGCTAAGGAAACCCGCCAAGCCAAACCCAACAATTGGAATCAGAGCCAAGTTTTCGATTTTATGTGTTTAGGATTAGTTAATTTTTGCACTTTTCATATATTTTATTTTGCTGGATGATATGTGGATGTGCGTAGGCTAACTTTGTATTGCAGACACTAGATTCTATCTTATCATCGCCAAATAATTGATGTATGTGATGGTTGTGCTATTTTTATAAATTAATTAAATCCTCGGGATTGACAAGGCTAGGTAGTATTTAATTTTTATAATTAAATACGACACATGTTTAGCTGAGCTCATTATTTTACTTTTGTTGGTGCAGGCAGCACCAAAGTCAAACCTGGGTTTTGATAATGGCAAAGGGTTTATAAGTTAAGATGTTATTTGTATCTAATACGTTTACAAAGTGTGCAGGAAAGAAGCCCTAGGTACACTAGGCACGAAGTCTTGGTCAAGGACTGGGCACGAAGCCCTGGCAAGGAGCTGGGCACCGAAGACTTGCTCGGAAGGTGGGCACGAAGTCATGGTCGAGGACTGGGCACGAAGCCCTGGCAAGGAGCTAGGCACCGAAGACCTGCTCGGAAGGTGGGCACGAAGACCTGGTCAGGTGCATCGGGCAAAAGTCCAACCGGAGGAACCGGTTGGCAAAAGATAAACTCTCCTGAGAGGAGTAGGTGAGGACGCGTTCCCCGTCGAGGGAACTGTAGGTGTTGATTCGACCTAGGGTTCTATTTGGGAGACCCGAAGTCAGAACTAAGACAGCTACGACTATAAAAACTAACTAACATTCTTGCCTTGTTTGTTGTGGAACTAACCTTGGATGCAGGGACCAAAGGAATGTGTTTCTGCAGCTCAGAATGCCCCAAAGGAGAGGGGCAGCAGCTGGTCTAGGCGCCCGGAAGGTCCCGGGCGCCCAAGGTCAAAGCCACACGAGCAGTTAAGCAAGAATCGCTTCGAAAGCTTACTGGGCCAGGCGCCTTGATGGTCGCGGGCGCCCTGATGGTCGCGGGCGCCCTGAAGGTCTCGGGCACCCTGGGTCCAAGACAAATTGTGATCGAAGCAAACTCAACCACGAAACTAGCAGACCAAGTCAACCGGGGCGCCCCCTGTGTCCCGGGCGCCCTCGTCAGCTCCGAGGCCGATTCTGGAGGGATAAGCACTGACCGAGCTGCGGATGAGATTTCTTGGATCCGAAGGCACGTGTCAGGCGCCCCCAGCGTCCAGGGCGCCCCCAGGAGCACTATAAAAGGGGCTCGACCCCAAGGCTTCAGAACATCAATCTTCCAACGCCTCTATGCTCTTCGTTTAAGCGCTCTGCTCCGGAAAACTCCGATCTCGAGATTCTAGCGCCAACGACGACCCTCTGCACCAAAGTACAATCTACACCGGGCGTTGGTAATAAGAAGCATACTTGTTTAATTACTGCAATAATTTTGTATCAAACACTATAATCTTTTGCACAAATATAGAATTGCCCACAGTAAATGGTCAAGGACTGTGGGCCTTGGAGTAGGAGCCGACCGCGACTCCGAACCAAGTAAAAGTACTTGTGTTCTCTGTGAATTTTGTTTTAAATCCGCTGCGCATTCTCTTAGTTTTATCCGAAAATGTTTTCACGATATTCACCCCCCTCTATCGTGTTTACTCGATCCAACAACTTTCGATCTAGTTTTCGTGTACACTCCTTCATGGAGTATAAGATCGATTATGTAAATAATTAGCTAGTCATTTCGGCTCGGAGATCCCTCAAGGTGGCTTGCGCATAAGGAAGGGAGGAGCGGACAAGGTGACGACACGACTGGAGGCGCATTGGAGACCAAGGCTATGAAAAGTTAGAAAATCTAGGATTTTCTATTTTCATTATGTTGGTTATGTGCATGTCGTGTGTGTGTGCTTGATAAAATTCCTTGAACTAAATTACTAAGTGGGTGAGGGACCCTAAGGGTCCCATGGCCTCCATTACAATCCAATAAGTGATGCGAACAAGCCTGCGCGATGGCTCTGAGTGCCTTCCTCCCCATCGGATGGGCTTGTTCTGCGGATCACTCGGTCAGAAAAGACTATAAGAAATTATTGAAGAGTGTGTGTACTTCCCCATCGGAAGACACATAATCGGAAATAGTTTTCTTAGTGTTGTGTAATGGTAAACACTTATATGTGAGTAATAGTATCCTCCCCATCGGAGTCACTGCTATTATTTTGCAGGGTCGAAGTTAACCAACTATTAATCTTACTTGTCAAAAAGTTAGGTTGACAAGATAGTAAGATTAATGGGTAAAATCTCCTCTTACAAATGTGAAAATTGATAGATCGTTTCGGCGTGCTAGAGGGGGGGGGTGAATAGCACTTTTTCGGAATGGATCTCTACAAATTCGTTAGCGCAGCGGAAATAATATGCAAGTGAAAATAAGTACAATGCTAACAATGATCGTTTACTTGGTATCCACCCAGATGGGTGGCTAATCCAAGGATCCACGCCGCGAGCACCACTTTCACTATCGAAAACTCTCCTTCAGGTGGAGAAACCTTTACAACGGTTATCTTCCTCTTTACAGAATGAAGTAGAATGTGAGAGGAAGTAGAAACCACTCTTCAGACGAGCAACACTTCGACACTGTACGGAACCGTACCACTCACGTGCAAAATGGTGCTCCTTTTATATGCGAACAGGACAAACTCGTAGTCTGTCCAGCCCCGCACCAGTCGACTGCCCCAAGGGCAGTCGACTGGTCTTGCATTAATTTCTAGCCAACGACTAGTTTTCGGAGTATACCAGTTGACTGCCCCAGGCGCAGTCGACTGGTCCGAGGCTGAAAACTTTCTGTGAGTTTTGGCAGTCGACTGCCCTGCCTCTCAGCCTAGTTCCAGCAACTCTGGACCTTCTCCTTCACGTGTGCCTTCAGGTCTGCTCCCTTGGCTTGCCTCTTGAGGTCCTCTTCCTCTGGCTATCGTCCCTCGGATGCGCACGCAAGCCTTCCCTTGGCTTGCCTCCATGCCACCCTTCACGTGTGCCCTTGAAGTCCACTTCCTGGCTTGCCCTTGGAGCTCTCCTCCCTTGGCTCTCGTCCCTTGGATATGTCCACCATGTGTGATTCTCCAAGTCTTGCAAACTCAATCACACACATCAAACACAATATAACACTCTAACCTTAAACATATTCATCCACACACATCAAAACCATGATCTTCCAATCATTTAAGGGTGGATTGCCTTAACAATCTCCCCCTTTTTGATGTGTGGCAATATGTTTATGTTTAGAGATAAAAACAACCACAATAACAATAACAAGAGATAGCAATTGAAAAAGCATAAGACATAGTAACCCTAAGAGGTAACCTCCCCCTTAATCTATGTCTTCTCCCCATTTTCTTTTCTAATCATAGTCCAAGTTAAGTTTCCACTTAACACTCAACAATATTAAAAATGCAAGACATATCAGAACCTAAGAGGTAACCTCCCCCTTAATCCATGTCTTCTCCCTATTTTTAATCATTCAAGGTCTAAGTGAGAAAGAAAACCTTAAACCATCCATTCTAAGTTAAAATTCTAACTTAAACCACCAATTCCCCCCCTTTGACACCATCAAAAGGATTGACTGAAGCAACCCAACCATATGGCATCAAATGAAAGAATAATGGATTTCTGAAATTTCTCACAGTAGCTGAAAACAGACGTGCCGGTCGACTGCCCATGGGGCAGTCGACTAATACAGTATCAGTTTCAATTTTTAGATTTTCTGTCGAATTTCAGAAACCTCCAGAAAAATTAGAAAAATTCCAAAAATTACAAAATTTTGCAAACATGTTTGAAATGATATACTCTATCTAGGAAAAATATTAGTCCATATAAAATTTCAAACATGCTTGACTTTTGATAAAAATCCAAACTCATTGAAAACCACTACATTTTGTATCAAACTTACAATCTAGTTTTGCAATCATATAACTTTTAAAAGCATGACAAAGCATATAAAGCATAAAATGGTTTTCAAAGGTTTAAAATGTCCAACTACGATTTTTGGGCAAAGTATCCATTGATTAAACACTTGTCTTCCCCATAGTTGGTCTATATTTTGATACTTCTAATAGTTCAACAATGTGCCACAAGCACAAGTGAGCCAAATGTATCACCCTAATGGATCAAGCACCCTTTTTCAAATCGAATATCGCCAAGTTCATCCTACACTTTCACAAAACACATTCCAAGGCCTTTTCTTAAGGATGTAAACTCCGATTCGGGAAGAGGCTTGGTAAAGATGTCGGCTAGGTTTGACTTTGATTCAACATAGTGTAGTTCTATGTCTCCCCTTGCCACATGGTCTCTGATGAAGTGATGTTTCACTTCAATGTGTTTTGTCCTAGAGTGGTGAATCGGATTTTTGGTCAAGTTGATTATACTTACATTATCACACAAGACTTTGACCTTGATATAATGTAACTCATAATCTTCTAAGGTGTGCATGATCCAAAGGAGTTGGGAAACACACCCACCCATTGCCACATTTTCCACCTCCGTTATTGATAGGGCAATGCATGGTTGTTTCCTACTACTCCAACTAACTAAGGAAGACCCAAGGAACTTCCACCCTCCACTAGTGCTCTTCCTAACTAGCTTACAACCTGCATAGTCCGAGTCGGTGTAACCAATAAGATCAACACTAGGGGTTCTTGGATACCAAAGTCTGACATTGAGGGTACCTTTGACATACCTTAGGATCCTCTTGACTACATCCAAATGGTGTTGGGACCGGGTGCATGTTTGACATGGATACGGGTTCGTAATTTTAAAGTTTAATTACGTGCAACGGAAGGTTTAGCATAAATAATTTCTTAAATTATTTTAACCACGTATCTAACATGCGACCTTATGGTGTGTGGACATGATCATAAATTAAAATTCTGCAGAAAAAGTAAACTAATTTACTTTGTACCTCACGTAACTCGAAGAAAGGGACGAGATCCAACCGTAGCGTCCCTTGGAAGCTTCGCCTCTATTCGCGTCCACGCCGAGTTCTCTTCGGGATGACTTCGCAAAGCCACTATTTTTGTGCTGACAAGAACTACTAGATTCTCCAAAGGCACAACTAGAATATCAAGAGAGAGAGATGGAAGACTAACCACCAAGTAACGGAATCAAGATCCGGGAGAGGAAGGAGTTACGATCCGCTTCTTCCTCTTCTTTGTCACCTTCTTGGTGGAGGAGGCTCTCAGGAACCCTAGGCGGTGCGCAGGCCCTAGAGAGAGAAAGGGGCACCGTCCCTAGAGAGAGAAAGGGGCGCCGGCCCTAGAGAGAGAGAGGTAGAGAATAAGGGAGAGAGAGAGAGCTTCTTAATCTCTTGATTAATTGGAATTCAAGGCTTGCCTTTGGTTCCTTTATATAGTAGCCTCTCCATTGCTAAGTCTCCCTTTTAACGGAATAAATTTACATAAGAAATTTATCTTATAAATTCTCTTATGAATTATTCTGTTATGCCAAGTTTTATTATAACTAAATTTATAATAAAACAAACACATCTCCCAATTTATTATGGAATAATTTTTTACAAGAAATTTACAATATAAATTTTTCTTATCATGGAAAAATCAATTCACAATTGATTTTATAAAATAAAATAAAGCATTTAAAGTTTATTTTAATCTCCATGAAAATAAATTTATTTATATAAATTTATTTATCCATAATTTTATAAAACAAATCGAGCTTGATTTATTTTATAATTTAAACCAAATAAATGTGTTTCTCTCCTTTGTTGTGGCCGGCCAAACCAGACCCTCTTTGGCCGGCCAAACTAAGCCGCCTCCTCGCGAATTAAACTCATTTAATTCACCCAATAAGCCTTCAAAAGACTTAGCCATTTTAAGCTTCCGATGCGCCTCTGATAAATTCAGATTCGACTTATTTCTCTTGATCGGAAAATCTAATTTTCAACTCGTTTTAAATCCCTCGGATTACTCGTTGTGCGTGTGACTAATAGGCTTTCGATTTATGTTGGTCGTCTATAATTAACCAATTATAGAACGATCATGAGTGGCACCTAGTAGTACATCATGACCCCCAATTAATCGAAAGATCAACGGTTGACCTCAGAAAGAATTCTGAAACCCTTCAGCAGCTCTAATGAATCGTGCCTCATTCCCTTCACCATCTTATACCCACTTGGTTCAGGACACGGTCTATGTGTGTCAGTCCCCACTAGGCTGACTACGTCACACCTAGCCCAAGTAATGTCTTTCTCGTCCAACGGATTCTAATTACTCTCATGTTTCCTAGAGATTCATACTCGGAACATGTTATGCTCTGGCCAGAGGCTTCGAGTAACAATCCGACGATAGGCCTTGGGTATACATCTCCTCGCAAGGAGTGGTGAATCCTTTGTAGGTTGTTCAAACATCTTCGGGCACTTCGGCTTATACCCAACCATCCTAGGTCCACACCTCCTCAGAGATGCTTGCTTAAGATATCAAAGTATAAGTCTCCATGACCAAGATGACTTGAACACCGCAAGTCAAAGGAACACCGCACTTAAGCTGCAGTAAGAACTTTCATTGACATATCTATAAGTAGATTACCATATGAAGTTTTACAGCTAGTCACTCCAATGAACTAGTTCCCTTAACTAGCATCCATGTTTATCTCCGGACATCCCAATGTCACCAGCCAGTGAGAATCAGCTGATTAGAGAATAACCCATGCTAGTCTCAACAGAATTGATAGTATCTGTGTTTATCAATTCATCGACTAGGGACAATTTCAATACTTCACAATTGCACATGTAGAGATAATCACTAGTTGTGAATTCATAAAAAATTCTCTCATGTTGTGAATTGTATTGCGGACATTCAGTAAATGAGTTCAAGATCTCAATCAAATACATGAACATGTACACACAAATAGTGAATATTCATTTATTAAAGTAAATGATTACAATCATAAGGCGATTGCCTTAGGACACTTCTCTCATATTACTAACAAACTCCCACTTGTCCTAATGCCAATCGCTACGGTATCCAATACCACAGGCTCTAACATGACCCTCAATCTTGCTTTGAGGCAAGGCCTTAGTTAAAGGATCCGCTAAATTCCTTTCAGTGGGAATCTTCTCAATTTGTATGTCATTCCTACTTATAATCTCTCTGATCAGATGATAGCGGCGAAGCACGTATTTGGATCGCTGATGAGACCTTGGTTCCTTTGCATGTGCAATAGCTCCATTTTTGTCGCAATAAACCGGTATTGCTTCATCAATGGTTGGAACCTCACCAAGTTTTAAGACAAACTTCTTGATCCAGACTGCTTCCGTGGTAGAATCCGCTACGGTGTCTTGTTTGGAACTCTTCCAACTTATTGCGCCTTCATTCAAAGTAAATACGTATCCAGACTGAGATTTGGAGTCATCCTTATCTGTCTGGAAACTGGCATCTGCATACCCACGTATTACCATATCTCCTTCTCCATATATTAGGAACACATCCTTAGTTCTTCTTAAGTACTTAAGGATTGTTTTGACAGCCGCCCAATGATCCATTCCTGGATCAAACTGGTATCTGCTCGTGACGCTCAGAGCATATGATACATCGGGCCTAGTACATAACATAACATAACATACATGATAGATCCTATCGCGGATGCATAAGGAATCTTATTCATGCAAATGCTCTCGTCTTCTGTGCGCGGACACATAGACTTTGAAAGGTTGATCCCATGCCTGATGGGAAGGTAACCTTTCTTGGATTCCGACATGCTAAACCTTTTTAGTAGTCGGTCTATATATGTAGACTGCGAAAGACCAAGCAACCGTTTTGATCTATCTCTATAGATTCTAATCCCAAGGATATAGGTTGCTTCTCCCAGGTCTTTCATGGAGAAAGTTTTGGACAACCAAATTTTAACTGATTGTAAGACTGATATATCATTTCCTATAAGCAATATGTCATCGACATATAGCACTAGGAATACGACTGCACTCCCACTAACCTTCTTGTACACACAGGGTTCTCAGGATTTTGTGAGAAATTAAAACCTTTGATTGTCTCATCAAAACGGATGTTCCAGCTCCTGGATGCTTGCTTCAGTCCATATATGGATCGTCGAAGCTTGCATATTTTGGTTTTATCAACCGATGTGAAACCTTCAGGTTGTATCATGTATACATCCTCAAGCAGGTTTCCATTAAGGAAAGTTGTTTTCACATCCATTTGCCATATCTCATAATCATAATGAGCTGCTATGGCAGGAGCATCCGAATGGATTTAAGCATAGCTACTGGCGAATAGGTTTCGTCATAATCAATTC
>JAGFNQ010001307.1:0-96488 GCA_024364735.1 Boesenbergia rotunda | reverse complement strand
ACATGGATACGGGTTCGTAATTTTAAAGTTTAATTACGTGCAACGGAAGTTTAGCATAAATAATTTCTTAAATTATTTTAACCACGTATCTAACATGCGACCTTATGGTGTGTGGACATGATCATAAATTAAAATTTGCAGAAAAGTAAACTAATTTACTTTGTACCTCACGTAACTCGAAGAAAGGGACGAGATCCAACCGTAGCGTCCCTTGGAAGCTTCGCCTCTATTCGCGTCCACGCCGATTCTCTTCGGGATGACTTCGCAAAGCCACTATTTTTGTGCTGACAAGAACTACTAGATTCTCCAAAGGCACAACTAGAATATCAAGAGAGAGAGATGGAAGACTAACCACCAAGTAACGGAATCAAGATCCGGGAGAGGAAGGAGTTACGATCCGCTTCTTCTTCTTCTTTGTCACCTTCTTGGTGGAGGAGGCTCTCAGGAACCCTAGGCGGTGCGCAGGCCCTAGAGAGAGAAAGGGGCACCGTCCCTAGAGAGAGAAAGGGGCGCCGCCCTAGAGAGAGAGAGGTAGAGAATAAGGGAGAGAGAGAGAGCTTCTTAATCTCTTGATTAATTGGAATTCAAGGCTTGCCTTTGGTTCCTTTATATAGTAGCCTCTCCATTGCTAAGTCTCCCTTTTAACGGAATAAATTTACATAAGAAATTTATCTTATAAATTTCTTATGAATTATTCTGTTATGCCAAGTTTTATTATAACTAATTTATAATAAAACAAACACATCTCCCAATTTATTATGGAATAATTTTTACAAGAAATTTACTATATAAATTTTTCTTATCATGGAAAAATCAATTCACAATTGATTTTATAAAATAAAATAAAGCATTTAAGTTTATTTTAATCTCCATGAAAATAAATTTATTTATATAAATTTATTTATCCATAATTTTATAAAACAAATCGAGCTTGATTTATTTTATAATTTAAACCAAATAAATGTGTTTCTCTCCTTTGTTGTGGCCGGCCAACCAGACCCTCTTTGGCCGGCCAAACTAAGCCGCCTCCTCGCGAATTAAACTCATTTAATTCACCCAATAAGCCTTCAAAAGACTTAGCCATTTTAAGCTTCCGATGCGCCTCTGATAAATTCAGATTCGACTTATTTCTCTTGATCGGAAAATCTAATTTTCAACTCGTTTTAAATCCCTCGGATTACTCGTTGTGCGTGTGACTAATAGGCTTTCGATTTATGTTGGTCGTCTATAATTAACCAATTATAGAACGATCATGAGTGGCACCTAGTAGTACATCATGACCCCCAATTAATCGAAAGATCAACGGTTGACCTCAGAAAGAATTCTGAAACCCTTCAGCAGCTCTAATGAATCGTGCCTCATTCCCTTCACCATCTTATACCCACTTGGTTCAGGACACGGTCTATGTGTGTCAGTCCCCACTAGGCTGACTACGTCACACCTAGCCCAAGTAATGTCTTTCTCGTCCAACGGATTCTAATTACTCTCATGTTTCCTAGAGATTCATACTCGAACATGTTATGCTCTGGCCAGAGGCTTCGAGTAACAATCCGACGATAGGCCTTGGGTATACATCTCCTCGCAAGGAGTGGTGAATCCTTTGTAGGTTGTTCAAACATCTTCGGGCACTTCGGCTTATACCCAACCATCCTAGGTCCACACCTCCTCGAGATGCTTGCTTAAGATATCAAAGTATAAGTCTCCATGACCAAGATGACTTGAACACCGCAAGTCAAAGGAACACCGCACTTAAGCTGCAGTAAGAACTTTCATTGACATATCTATAAGTAGATTACCATATGAAGTTTTACAGCTAGTCACTCCAATGAACTAGTTCCCTTAACTAGCATCCATGTTTATCTCCGGACATCCCAATGTCACCAGCCAGTGAGAATCAGCTGATTAGAGAATAACCCATGCTAGTCTCAACAGAATTGATAGTATCTGTGTTTATCAATTCATCGACTAGGGACAATTTCAATACTTCACAATTGCACATGTAGAGATAATCACTAGTTGTGAATTCATAAAAAATTCTCTCATGTTGTGAATTGT
The DNA here is from genome assembly GCA_024364735.1 of Boesenbergia rotunda. Classification (NCBI taxonomy): domain Eukaryota; kingdom Viridiplantae; phylum Streptophyta; class Magnoliopsida; order Zingiberales; family Zingiberaceae; genus Boesenbergia; species Boesenbergia rotunda. The sequence goes on along the minus strand of JAGFNQ010001307.1, from coordinate 94,433 downwards.
ATTGCGGACATTCAGTAAATGAGTTCAAGATCTCAATCAAATACATGAACATGTACACCAAATAGTGAATATTCATTTATTAAAGTAAATGATTACAATCATAAGGCGATTGCCTTAGGACACTTCTCTCATATTACTAACAAACTCCCACTTGTCCTAATGCCAATCGCTACGGTATCCAATACCACAGGCTCTAACATGACCCTCAATCTTGCTTTGAGGCAAGGCCTTAGTTAAAGGATCCGCTAAATTCCTTTCAGTGGGAATCTTCTCAATTTGTATGTCATTCCTACTTATAATCTCTCTGATCAGATGATAGCGGCGAAGCACGTATTTGGATCGCTGATGAGACCTTGGTTCCTTTGCTTGTGCAATAGCTCCATTTTTGTCGCAATAAACCGGTATTGCTTCATCAATGGTTGGAACCTCACCAAGTTTTAAGACAAACTTCTTGATCCAGACTGCTTCCGTGGTAGAATCCGCTACGGTGTCTTGTTTGGAACTCTTCCAACTTATTGCGCCTTCATTCAAAGTAAATACGTATCCAGACTGAGATTTGGAGTCATCCTTATCTGTCTGGAAACTGGCATCTGCATACCCACGTATTACCATATCTCCTTCTCCATATATTAGGAACACATCCTTAGTTCTTCTTAAGTACTTAAGGATTGTTTTGACAGCCGCCCAATGATCCATTCCTGGATCAAACTGGTATCTGCTCGTGACGCTCAGAGCATATGATACATCGGGCCTAGTACATAACATAACATACATACATGATAGATCCTATCGCGGATGCATAAGGAATCTTATTCATGCAAATGCTCTCGTCTTCTGTGCGCGGACACATAGACTTTGAAAGGTTGATCCCATGCCTGATGGGAAGGTAACCTTTCTTGGATTCCGACATGCTAAACCTTTTTAGTAGTCGGTCTATATATGTAGACTGCGAAAGACCAAGCAACCGTTTTGATCTATCTCTATAGATTCTAATCCCAAGGATATAGGTTGCTTCTCCCAGGTCTTTCATGGAGAAAGTTTTGGACAACCAAATTTTAACTGATTGTAAGACTGATATATCATTTCCTATAAGCAATATGTCATCGACATATAGCACTAGGAATACGACTGCACTCCCACTAACCTTCTTGTACACACAGGGTTCGTCAGGATTTTGTGAGAAATTAAACACTTTGATTGTCTCATCAAAACGGATGTTCCAGCTCCTGGATGCTTGCTTCAGTCCATATATGGATCGTCGAAGCTTGCATATTTTGGTTTTATCAACCGATGTGAAACCTTCAGGTTGTATCATGTATACATCCTCAAGCAGGTTTCCATTAAGGAAAGTTGTTTTCACATCCATTTGCCATATCTCATAATCATAATGAGCTGCTATGGCCAGGAGCATCCGAATGGATTTAAGCATAGCTACTGGCGAATAGGTTTCGTCATAATCAATTCCTTATTTCTACGATATCCTTTTGCCACTAATCTAGCCTTAAAGGTAACTACATTACCTTCCATGTCGGTTTTCTTCTTGAAAACCCACTTGCACCCAATGGGCTTAATCCCTTCAGGTGGGTTAACCAAGTCCCATACTTGATTTTCGTACATGGAATCCATTTTCGACTTCATGGCTTCAAGCCATTTGTCCCTTTCTGATCTTTTCAAAACATCTTCATAACTGATAGGTTCGTCATCGCTTTATAAGTAACACGTCGTTCGATTCACTTACGAGAAATCCGTATCTCTCTGGAATATTGCGTGTCCTATCAGATCTACGAAGAAGTGGTGTTGTTTTAGGTTCAACTGATAGCTCATCACTATGAGTTATCGGTTGTGGGTCTAGACTAGGTGTCTCTGTAATGTCTATTGGAATTTCTTGAACTTCATCAAGTTCAATGCTACTCCCACTGTTTTCTTGTAAAAGAAATTCTTTTTCCAGAAATACAGCATGCCTTGAAACAAACACCTTTTGCTCCAAGGGATGATAGAATTGGTAACCCTTTGTTTCCTTAGGGTATCCAATAAATAGACATTTATCAGACTTAGCATCTAATTTGTCTGATACAGTCCACTTCACATAAGCATGACAACCCCATATCTTAAGGTGAGTTAAGTGAGGTTTCTTACTATTCCATATCTCATATGGAGTAGTAGAGACTACCTTGGTCGGGACTCTGTTTAGCAAGTAAACAGCTGTCTTAAGTGCATAGCCCCAAAAGGACTTTGGAAGAGTTGCATGGTTCATCATGGATCTAACCATGTCCATCAAGGTTCGGTTGCGCCTCTCAGATACACCATTATGCTGTGGTGTATACGGCGGAGTCCATTGAGACAATATCCCATTGTCCCTAAGATAATCTTGAAACTCTTGACTTAAGTATTCACCACCCCGATTGGATCGAAGTATCTTAATACTTTTGCCAAGCTGTTTTTCTACTTCATTTCTGAACTCTTTGAATTTCTCAAAAGCTTCAGATTTGTGTTTCATCAAGAACACATACCCGAATCGTGAGTGATCATTGATAAAGGTGATGAAGTAGCTATAGCCTCCTTGTGCAAGAGTTGACATTGGTCCACATACATCAGTATGTATTAGACCAAGCAATTCTCCCACTGGATTACCTTTTCTGGAAAAGGGTAATTTGGTCATCTTGCCTTTTAAGCATGATTCGCATGTATCAAATGAACCGGGTTCAAATGATTCCAAAATTCCACATCGGTGTAATTCGGTCATCCGTTTCTTACTTATATGGCCAAGACGACAATGCCATGTGTAGGAGTCTATTCGATTATCTATTCGTGCACGCTTGTTGCTTACTTCGATATTGAAAATATCACCGGATAAATCTAACGTGTAGATACCATTGCACAAAGTTCCGGTCCCATAAAGAACGCCATTTAAAGTTATGTAACAACAATTGTTACTAAAAGTTAAATGATAACCTTTTTCATTCAAACATGAAGTAGATACAATGTTCTTTATTAACGAAGGAACAAAATAACAATTATCCAATTCTAAGATACGTCCAGTAGGGAGCTTTAGCAAATATGTTCCGATGGCAACAGCAGCAATCTTTGCTCCATTTCCAACTCGCAAATTCGCTTCTCCCTTGACGAGTCTTCTTCTATTCCTTAGCCCCTGTATGTCATTACATATATGTGAGCTACACCTAGTATCAAGTACCCAGGTATCTGAGGAAATAGAGTGACATTCAATAACAAAGATACCTGAAGAGGATGGGGCATCGGATGCCTTCTTCTTCAAGGACTTAAGATAAACCTTGCAGTTTCTTCGCCAGTGACCTTCCTTGCCACAATGATGGCAAGTGCCTTTTGGTGTCTTTTCAGTCTTTTTGGCCTTTTTCTTCTTTCCCTTATTCTATTCTTTGGCCTTCCTCTTAGAACCTTTCTTCGAGGAACCAACTAACAGTACCGTCTTCTGATCCTGCTTCACAGAAGGCTCTATAGTCTTCAGCAGATTCAGCAACTCAGGTATGGTGGTCTCCAGCTTGTTCATCCGATAGTTCATCACAAATTGTGAATGACTTTTGGGTAAACAATGCAGAATTAAGTCAATACTTAGTTCATGATCCATTGCAAAACCGAGTGTGCTCAGTCGCTCAATGTACCCCAACATCTTTAACATAAATTGTGAGGCAGAAGTGCCTTCCTGCATCTTTGATGTGAAGAGGAGTCTGGAGACCTCGAACCTTTCGGATCTCGCCTGCTCTTCAAATAACTCATGAAGATGGAAGATGATGGTATAAGCATCCATATGCTCATGCTGCTTTTGTAGCTCAGGTACCATAGAGGTTAGCATAATGCAATTCGCAAGTTCAGAATCGGTCATATGTTTCTGATAGGCCAACAATTGGTCTGGAGTTGCATTCTCTGGAGGATGGTTGGGAAGTTGATCTTCAAGGACATAAGCAAGCTTCGATGCCTTGAGGACTATCCTTAGGTTTCGAAGCCAGTCCATGAAGTTTGGCCCAGTCAGTTTCTTGGTGTCCAAAATGGAACGCAAATTCAGGGAAGACATGATCGAGTGATTATCCTAGAAATATAAATTGAGCTTATGTGAGAAGAATGATAAAGAATGCATCAACATATATTAATTAAATCCTATTTATTTTTCGAATTGAATAACCCTTTTCATCAATTCGGGAGATCGTAGGAACTGTAACGCCAGCCCTTCTCACACTAGGGCGGGGTTACGCGAACATAATTTTCGTTTTAGCGGAAGCGTTTGAAACTTGAACATGAAACATGTATAATCTTGTACTTGAACATGTAAGCATGATATCTTTTAAACATCTTAGACATTGAGGAGAGCATGCTAGGTACCTTTACATTCTTACTTGCATAATAGAAGCATGCCACATAGCCATTTCTTAAGACAGAGTAGTAAGTATGAGGAAGGATAAAATAATACTAAAGTTCTTTAGCAAGTCTAAACTAAGTACTTAGCATATGAGCGAGAGTGAGCATGAAATATCCATATGAGTCTAAATATCAGCAAGTAGCAATTTAGTAAGTATGATTCAACATTTAACATGCAATACTCAGCATATGCATAACTAAACAAAACATGAGTAGATCTTCTTCCACCATGCCACCACCACATACATCTTTTCCCCTCCTGCTGCTCCCTTTAGTTTATCCATTCCTTACCCTTTTCTGCAGTACAAGGGAAACATGGAAACTATAAGCATATAGCTTAGTAAGATCCCTTCCTACTCACAAAATCATACGTTCCATCAAGTAGAGAAAGCATCACGTCATAATAGTGCATAGCATTAAAAACACTTAACTTAACATAGCATAAGGAGCATATGTACTTATCATAAGAAGCATACTTGAACTTAACATAATTCACCTTTATAGCATAATAGTCATATAGTCATGACAAAAATGCGAATGCAAGATGCTCTTTTGAAAACATGCATAGGATAAGTACATGCATATGCTTTTCTTAAAATCATACATATAGGTACTTAAACATACATCCATCATCATTTAGGGGATCCCGTCTTGTAGCACATACATACATACATAATGCGCGCATCCCTAATAGGCCGAGGTAGCTAGTCTCTAACCTACTAGGGAAACTAGGTCCGATCATAGTCCGTCGACCTAGGGGCGTCTCGGGAGCTCATCCCCTTACTAGGTTCGTTCATAGTCCATCGACCTAGGGGTGTCTCGGGAGCCCATCCCCTTACTAGGTCCGTTCATAGTCCGTCGACCTAGGGGCTGCATCCGGAGCCCACCCGTGGACCTTGCTAGGATCCGGTACAAGCCATTCAAAGTAAAATAGCATACATGGATTTTATCATATCATAAGCATAACACATTCTTGTTTCTTACTAGGTCTGTTCATAGTCCGTCGACCTAGGGGTTGCATAGCACATTCTTATCATATCATAAGCATATCATCATAACCTATCACTTCATTGTCATATCATGAGCATGGCATGTCTCTTATCTTATCATGAAGAGTGCTCTTAGTCCTGACTTACAGGGAAGCATCTCTTAGGCATTTCATCATACATAAGCCATGCATAACATAAGGGTGCTTAAAGAGCTTAAACATAGACATGTACATCATGATCCTTAGAGCATGAAAAAGCATGGGAGAAGACATGTTATCACCTATACTACTCATAGCATATCATGGGCATCCTTGGCGTGCCTAATTGGGGTTGTAGCTTCCCCCTTAGCCCAAATTCTTATTTAATCAGAAAATTCCAGCATATAAACTCTAAGTTTAGAGCACGATAAACCATGAAAAACATTACACTAACATCATATATTAAGGTAGGCATCATAGAGGAGACATTAGAAGGCATGTTGGGGTTGGTCCTTGGCCGAAAATTCAAGCAAGCCTATTCCGGGTTTTTGGGGGCTTAAGGACAAGGAAAACATCATATTATCATCATATATTTAGTCACACATCATGAGGAAAAACATATGCAAGTATAGGAGTAGTTTAAACCCTCGCAAGCCCTAAAAACCTTCTTGGCCGAAAACATCAAGAGCTTCATCCTATGTTTAAACCCTTTTTAAACACTCGAAACTATTGTAATGCAGGTGAGGGGATTACTTACATCCTCTCCTTGAATCTCCCCCAAGAAGTCCTTGATGAGGAGGAGAGGAGAGCCCTTCTTGCGCTTCTTTTCCTTAGCCTTGCTTTAGTAGAAGGTAGTCTCTCTATAGGGTCCTCTTGGGAGTTTTTTTCTTATAGAGGTAACCTAGGGTTGGAGTTTCGAAAATTTGAGAAGGGGAGGGGAGAGTTTTCGGTTTTGAAGAGGGAAGAGTGAGGAAGAAGAAGAGAGGAAGTTATTCCAACTTCCCTTCACTTATTTATACTTTTCTCATGAAGAGACATGTCTCTTCACTTCCCTAGCTTTAACAAGCATGTTTCTTATTCTCTCAACAAGAAACATGGCTTGGTGTGTTGGTTATGACATGATTAGTCCAACTAGGAGGTTCAAGGTTCAATCCTTGCTTCCTCCTTTCTACCTCTTCTTTTTATCACATTTTGCACTAATCCATATCAAAGCCCATTAAGCCAAGTCCATCATGAAATTTCATAATAATGATAATGTTTCATGAATTCATAATATTTCATAATAATAATAATGTTTCATGAATTCATAATATTTCATATGGAAAATTTTGAGGTGTTACAATCCTCCATACCTTATAAAAAGTTCGTCCCGAATTTTAAAATAATTCCGGATACTTTAATCGTATTGCCTCCTCTTGTTCCCACGTGGCTTCTTCGAATTGTTCGTTCCGCCACAGAACCTTTACTAAGGGTACTTGTTTGTTCCTTAGCTTTTTGACTTCCCGGTCTAAGATCTGTATAGGTCGGCGTTCGGAACTTAAGTTCTCTTGATCTTGTACTGGTTGGGGCTCTATCATCTGATTCACATCAGAGGTACATTTCCTGAGCATTGATACATGGAAGACATTGTAGATAGTCGACATTTCTGGCGGTAACTCCAGTTCGTAAGCCACTTTGCCTACCCGTCTCAGAATCTGATACGGTCCCACATATCTCGGACTCAGTTTCCCTTTCTTCCCGATTCTCATTACCCCTTTCATAGGGGCGACTTTCAGGAATACTGAATCCCCAACCTCAAACTCTAATGGTCTACGTCGCTTGTCAGCATAGCTTTTCTGCCGACTCTGAGCAGTCTCAATCCTCTGGTGGATATTCTTTATAGCCTGAGTGGTTTTGTCTATAATATCCGTCTGGAGTCCCATCTCCTTCTTTTCACCACTCTCAAGCCAGCATATAGGAGATCTGCATTTCCTTCCGTATAGTGCTTCGTACGGTGCCATCCCGATAGTAGCCTGATAACTATTGTTATAAGCAAACTCTGACAGGCTCAGGTATCGACACCAGCATCCCTTGAAATCCAAGGCACAAGCTCGTAACATGTCCTCTAATATCTGGTTTACTCATTCAGTTTGCCCGTCAGTCTGGGGGTGAAAGGCAGTACTGAATTTCAGCTTCGTGCCAAGAGCCTTCTGTACGTGTCCCCAAAAATCTGAAGTAAATCGACCATCCCTATCAGAGATAATGGTCTTGGGAACCCCGTGCAGTCGGATAATTTCCCTGACATACAATTGAGCTAGCTGCTCTACTGAGTAGGTCATCCTGATAGCCAGAAAATGGGCAGACTTGGTGAGTCTGTCCACTATAACCCATATACCATCATATCCGTTCGTCGTTCTAGGCAGCCCAGAGATGAAATCCATGGAGATGTCTTCCCATTTCCACTCGGGAATTGCTAGAGGTTGCAGAACTCCCCCAGGCCTCTGGTGTTCTGCTTTGACCCTCTGGCAGGTCAAACACATACTGATATAGTGGGCTACATCTCGCTTCATACCGGACCACCAAAACTTGCTCCTCAGATCTTGATACATCTTGGTAGACCCAGGATGCATCGCATAAGGTGTTCCGTGAGCTTCCTCGAGGATTCTTGTCCGTAAGTCGGAGTCATCGGGAACACATAATCGGTCCCGAAGATATAAAACTCCGCTGTCCAAAATCCTAAATCCATCGTCCTTGCCTTCGAGAACCTCTTGCTTGATTCTCTGAAGACTCGGATCATGGTTCTACTTTTCCAGAATATCGTCGAATAATGTCGGCGCAATCATCAGGGTGGACAACTGTCCTGATATGATTTCAATCCCGTAATTCATAATTTCTTCCCCTAAGGGTTGTGACAAAGCCGACAAAGACATTAAATCAGCACATGATTTCCTACTGAGAGCATCGGCTACCTTGTTGGCTTTTCCCGGATGGTATAGGATCTCACAATCATAATCCTTGACCAATTCGAGCCATCTGCGCTGTCTCATATTCAGATCTTTCTGGGTGAAGAAATACCGCAGACTCTGGTGGTCTGTATAAACTTTACACTGAGTTCCATATAGATAGTGCCTCCATATTTTCAGTGCAAAGACCATCGCTGCTAACTCTAAGTCATGGGTAGGGTAGTTTCTTTCATGTTCCTTCAGTTGCCTAGAGGCATAGGCAATTACCTTCCCATTTTGCATAAGTACAGCTCCGAGTCCCAGTTTGGATGCGTCGATGTACATATCGAAACCCATATCGCTCTCTGGAAGAGTCAATATTGGAGCGCTAGTTAGCCTCCTTTTCAGTTCAGTAAAGCTCTTCTCACATTCCTCGGTCCATACATATTTCTTGTCTTTCTTTGTAAGAGCTGTCATAGGGGCTGCAATTCGAGAGAAGTTCTCTACGAATTTTCTGTAATAGCCTGCTAGCCCAAGGAAACTTCTGATTTCACTGGCATTCTTGGGTCTCGTCCAGTTACTCACAGCTTCGTCTTTAATTGGGTCCACCATTACTCCTTCCTTGGAGATAACATGTCCCAAAAATGATACTTGATCGAGCCAGAACTCGCATTTGGAAAATTTAGCATACAGTTGTTCTTTCCGAAGAATCTGTAGTACTATACTCAGGTGCTCAGCATGTTCTTCGGGAGTTCTCGAATATATCAGGATATCGTCGATAAAGACGATCACAAATCTGTCGAGGAATGCCGAGAATACCCGATTCATTAAATCGATAAACATAGCTGGAGCATTGGTAACTCCAAATGGCATAACTACGAACTCATAATGTCCGTATCTGGTTCGAAAAGCCGTCTTCGGTATATCCTCCTTTTTCACTCTAACCTGGTGATAACCAGATCTCAGGTCAATCTTAGAGAAAACCGTGGCTCCCTTCAGTTGATCTAACAGGTCATCTATCCTGGGTAGAGGGTACCTGTTCTTGATAGTCACGTTGTTCAATGCTCGATAGTCGATACACATTCGCATCGACCCATACTTCTTTTTCACGAACAATACGGGAGCTCCCTAGGGAGAATGACTAGGGCGGATGAGTCCCTTGTCAAGCAGCTCCTGTAACTGACCTTGTAATTCCTTTAATTCCGTCGGTGCCATACGGTACGGTGCCTTAGAAATGGGGTTAGTGCCAGGAACCAACTCAATTGCAAATTCTATATCTCTTTCAGGTGCTAACCCTGGTAAGTCATCGGGGAATACCTCTGGGTAATCGCATACGACTTTGACGTCTTTTAGCTTCGGGCCCTCTGTAGGACTGGTATCAACCACATGAGCTAGAAATCCAGAGCATCCCTTTTCTAACATCTTCCTTGCTTCCAAAGCCGACAAGAATTTGCTTGTCCTCTTCTTCGGCTCTCCGATGAATTCAAATAGAATTTCCGCCTCCGGTCGGAAGATAACCCTTCGTTTACGGCACTCAATAGAGGCGCCATATTTGTTCAAGAAATCCATGCCTAATATCACATCATAATCTGACATATCAAGCACTATCAGATCGCAGTAGAGTTCCCTATCTGCGATTCTGATTGGTGTGGCACGTAACATTTGGGTAGAGGGCATCACCTCACCCGAAGGCAGTGTTGTCAGAAATTTACAGTCTAAATCTTGCAGTGACATATCCTTTCTTTTGGCATATTGCATAGAGATAAACGAATAATCTTGTAGTGACCTGACGCTGCAGATCTGTGATCACTTGCATCATATCAGGTGGGGGTGCGGTCTCATCACCCCGATTGCTATGTCTTCTAACCATATCTATCGTACAGGTGATAAATAAACTAATGTGAGAATTACTACTACTTTCATTAGTTATGCAAGCATAAATCATCTCTATATATATCATTATTGTACATGAAATAAAGTAAAGCGAGGTTAGGATCTCTTACTTGGAAGCGGCAGGATGAAGCTTCGATGTGTGTGTGTAGTGGGGAAGGCATACCTGCTCTGATACTAACCTGTAACGCCCGCCCTTCTCACACTAGGGCGGGGTTACGCGAACATAGTTTTCATTTTAGCGGAAGCGTTTGAAACTTGAAACTTGAACATGAAACATGTATAATCTTGTACTTGAACATGTAAGCATGAAACCTTTTAAACATCTTAGACATCGAGGAGAGCATGCTAGGTACCTTTACATTCTTACTTGCATAATAGAAGCATGCCACATAGCCATTTCTTAAGACAGAGTAGTAAGTATGAGGAAGGATAACATAATACTAAAGTTCTTTAGCAAGTCTAAGCTAAGTACTTAGCATATGAGCGAGAGTGAGCATGAAATATCCATATGAGTCTAAATATCAGCAAGTAGCAACTTAGTAAGTATGATTCAACATTTAACATGCAATACTCAGCATATGCATAACTAAACAAAACATGAGTAGATCTTCTTCCACCATGCCACCACCACACACATCTTTGCCCCTCCTGCTGCTCCCTTTAGTTTATCCATTCCTTACCCTTTTCTGCAGTACAAGGGAAACATGGAAACTATAAGCACATAGCTTAGTAAGATCCCTTCCTACTCACAAAATTATACGTTCAATCAAGTAGAGAAAGCATCACGTCATAATAGTGCATAGCATTAAAAACACTTAACTTAACATAGCATAAGGGAGCATATGTACTTATCATAAGAAGCATACTTGAACTTAACATAATTCACCTTTATAGGATAATAGTCATATAGTCATGACAAAAATGCGAAAGCAAGATGCTCTTTTGAAAACATGCATAGGATAAGTACATGCATATGCTTTTCTTAAAATCATACATATAGGTACTTAAACATACATCCATCATCATTTGGGGGATCCCGGCTTGTAGCACATACATACATACATAATGCGCGCATCCCTAATAGGACGAGGTAGCTAGTCTCTAACCTACTAGGGAAACTAGGTCCGTTCATAGTCCGTCGACCTAGGAGCGTCTCGGGAGCCCATCCCCTTACTAGGTCCGTTCATAGTCCGTCGACCTAGGGGCGTCTCGGGAGCCCATCCCCTTACTAGGTCCGTTCATAGTCCGTCGACCTAGGGGCTGCATCCGGAGCCCACCCGTGGACCTTGCTAGGATCCGGTACAAATCATACAAAGTAAAATAACATACATGGATTTTATCATATCATAAGCATAGCACATTCTTGTTTCTTACTAGGTCCGTTCATAGTCCGTCGACCTAGGGGTTGCATAGCACATTCTTATCATATCATAAGCATATCATCATAACCTATCACTTCATTGTCATATCATGAGCATGACATGCCTCTTATCTTATCATAAAGAGTGCTCTTAGTCCCGACTTACAGGGAAGCATCTCTTAGGCATTTCATCATACATAAGCCATGCATAACATAAGGGTGCTTAAAGAGCTTAAACATAGACATGTACATCATGATTCTTAGAGCATGAAAAAGCATGGGAGAAGACATGTTTTCACCTATACTACTCATAGCATATCATGGGCATCCTTGGCGTGCCTAATTGGGGTTGTAACTTCCCCCTTAGCCCAAATTCTTATTTAATCAGGAAATGCCAGCATATAAACTCTAAGTTTAGAGCATGATAAACCATGAAAAACATTACACTAACATCATACATTAAGGTAGGCATCATAGAGGAGACATTAGAAGGCATGTTGGGGTTGGTCCTTTAACGAAAATTCTAGCAAGCCTATTCCAGGTTTTTGGGGGCATAAGGACAAGGAAAACATCATATTATCATCATATATTTAGTCACACATCATGAGGAAAAACATATGCAAGTATAGGAGTAGTTTAAACCCTCGCAAGCCCTAAAAACCTTCTTGGCCGAAAACATCAAGAGCTTCATCCTATGTTTAAACCCTTTTTAAACACTCGAAACTATTGTAATGCAGGTGAGGGGATTACTTACATCCTCTCGCTTGAATCTCCCCCAAGAAGTCCTTGAAGAGGAGGAGAGGAGAGCCCTTCTTGCGCTTCTTTTCCTTAGCCTTGCTTTAGTAGAAGGTAGTCTCTCTATAGGGCCCTCTTGGGAGTTTTTTTCTTATGGAGGAAACCTAGGGTTGGAGTTTCGAAAATTTGAGAAGGGGAGGGGAGAGTTTTCGGTTTTGAAGAGGGAAGAGTGAGGAAGAAGAAGAGAGGAAGTTATTCCAACTTCCCTTCACTTATTTATACTTTTCTCATGAAGAGACATGTCTCTTCACTTCCCTAGCTTTAACAAGCATGTTTCTTATTCTCTCAACAAGAAACATGGCTTGGTGTGTTGGTTATGACATGATTAGTGCAACTAGGAGGTTCAAGGTTCAATCCTTGCTTCCTCCTTTCTACCTCTTCTTTTTATCACATTTTGCACTAATCCATATCAAAGCCCATTAAGCCAAGTCCATCATGAAATTTCATAATAATGATAATGTTTCATGAATTCATAATATTTCATAATAATAATAATGTTTCATGAATTCATAATATTTCATATGGGAAAATTTTGGGGTGTTACAATCCTCCATACATTATAAAAAGTTTGTCCCGAACTTTAAAATAATTCCGGATACTTTAATCGTATTGCCTCCTCTTGTTCCCACGTGGCTTCTTCGAATTGTTCATTCCGCCACACAACCTTTACTAAGGGTACTTCCTTGTTCCTTAGCTTTTTGACTTCCCGGTCTAAGATTGTATAGGTCGGCGTTCGGAACTTAAGTTCTCTTGATCTTGTACTGGTTGGGGCTCTATCATCTGATTCACATCAGAGGTACATTTCCTGAGCATTGATACATGGAAGACATTGTGGATAGCCGACATTTCTGGCGGTAACTCCAGTTCGTAGGCCACTTTGCCTACCCGTCTCAGAATCTGATACGGTCCCACATATCTCGGACTCAGTTTCCCTTTCTTCCCGAATCTCATTACCCCTTTCATAGGGGCCACTTTCAGGAATACTGAATCCCCAACCTCAAACTCTAATGGTCTGCGTCGCTTGTCAGCGTAGCTTTTCTGCCGACTCTGAGCAGTCTCTATCCTCTGGCGGATATTCTTTATAGCCTGAGTGGTTTCGTCTATAATATCCGTCTGGAGTCCCATCTCCTTCTTTTCACCACTCTCAAGCCAGCATATAGGAGATTGCATTTCCTTCCGTATATGCTTCGTACGGTGCCATCCCGATAGTAGCCTGATAACTGTTGTTATAAGCAAACTCTGCCAGGCTCAGGTATCGACACCAGCTTCCCTTGAAATCCAAGGCACAAGCTCGTAACATGTCCTCTAATATCTGGTTTACTCTTTCAGTTTGCCCGTCAGTCTGGGGGTGAAAGGCAGTACTGAATTTCAGCTTCGTGCCAAGAGCCTTCTGTACGTGTCCCCAAAAATCTGAAGTAAATCGACCATCCCTATCAGAGATAATGGTCTTGGGAACCCCGTGCAGTCGGATAATTTCCTTGACGTACAATTGAGCTAGCTGCTCTACTGAGTAGGTCATCCTGATAGCCAGAAAATGGGCAGACTTGGTGAGTCTGTCCACAATAACCCATATACCATCATATCCGTTCGTCGTTCTAGGCAGCCCAGAGATGAAATCCATGGAGATGTCTTCCCATTTCCACTCGGGAATTGCTAGAGGTTGCAGAACTCCCCCAGGCCTCTGGTGTTCTGCTTTGACCCCTGGCAGGTCAAACACATACTGATATAGTGGGCTACATCTCGCTTCATACCGGACCACCAAAACTTGCTCCTCAGATCTTGATACATCTTGGTAGACCCAGGATGCATCGCATAAGGTGTTCCGTGAGCTTCCTCGAGGATTCTTGTCCGTAAGTCGGAGTCGTCGGGAACACATAATCGGTCCCGAAGATATAAAACTCCGCTGTCCAAAATCCTAAATCCATCGTCCTTGCCTTCGAGAACCTCTTGCTTGATTCTCTGAAGACTCGGATCATGGTTCTGCTTTTCCAGAATATCGTCGAATAATGTCGGCGCAATCATCAGGGTGGACAACTGTCCTGATATGATTTCAATCCCGTAATTCATAATTTCATCCCCTAAGGGTTGTGACAAAGCCGACAAAGACATTAAAGCAGCACATGATTTCCTACTGAGAGCATCGGCTACCTTGTTGGCTTTTCCCGGATGGTACAGGATCTCACAATCATAATCCTTGACCAATTCGAGCCATCTGCGCTGTCTCATATTCAGATCTTTCTGGGTAAAGAAATACCGCAGACTCTGGTGCTCTGTATAAACTTTACACTGAGTTCCATATAGATAGTGCCTCCATATTTTCAGTGCAAAGACCATCGCTGCTAACTCTAAGTCATGGGTAGGGTAGTTTCTTTTATGTTCCTTCAGTTGCCTAGAGGCATAGGCAATTACCTTCCCATTTTGCATAAGTACAGCTCCGAGTCCCAGTTTGGATGCGTCGCTGTACATATCGAAACCCATATCGCTCTCTGGAAGAGTCAATATTGGAGCGCTAGTCAGCCTCCTTTTCAGTTCAGTAAAGCTCTTCTCACATTCCTCAGTCCATACATATTTCTTGTCTTTCTTTGTAAGAGCTGTCATAGGGGCTGCAATTCGAGAGAAGTTCTCTACGAATTTTCTGTAATAGTCTGCTAGCCCAAGGAAACTTCTGATTTCATTGGCATTCTTGGGTCTCGTCCAGTTACTCACAGCTTCGACTTTAATTGGGTCCACCATTACTCCTTCCTTGGAGATAACATGTCCCAAAAATGATACTTGATCGAGCCAGAACTCGCATTTGGAAAATTTAGCATACAGTTGTTCTTTCCGAAGAATCTGTAGTACTATACTTAGGTGCTCAGCATGTTCTTCGGGAGTTCTCGAATATATCAGGATATCGTCGATAAAGACGATCACAAATTTGTCGAGGAATGCTGAGAATACCCGATTCATTAAATCCATAAACATAGTTGGAGCATTGGCAACTCCAAATGGCATAACTACGAACTCATAATGTCCGTATCTGGTTCGAAAAGCCGTCTTCGGTATATCCTCCTTTTTCACTCTAACCTGGTGATAACCAGATCTCAGGTCAATCTTAGAGAAAACCGTGGCTCCCTTCAGTTGATCGAACAGGTCATCTATCCTGGGTAGAGGGTACCTGTTCTTGATAGTCACGTTGTTCAATGCTCGATAGTCGATACACATTCGCATCGACCCATCCTTCTTTTTCACGAACAATACGGGAGCTCCCCAGGGAGAATGACTAGGGCGGATGAGTCCCTTGTCAAGCAGCTCCTGTAACTGTCCTTGTAATTCCTTTAATTCCGTCGGTGCCATACGGTATGGTGCCTTAGAAATGGGGTTAGTACCAGGAACCAACTCAATTGCAAATTCTATATCTCTTTCAGGTGCTAACCCTGGTAAGTCATCGGGGAATACCTCTGGGTAATCACATACGACTTTGACGTCTTCTAGCTTCGGGCCCTCTGTAGGACTGGTATCAACCACATGAGCTAGAAATCCAGAGCATCCCTTTTCTAACATCTTCCTTGCTTCCAAAGCCGACAAGAATTTGCTTATCCTCTTCTTCAGCTCTCCGATGAATTCAAATAGAATTTCCGCCTCCGGTCAGAAGATAACCCTTCGTTTACGGCACTCAATAGAGGCGCCATATTTGTTCAAGAAATCCATGCCCAATATCACATCATAATCTGACATATCAAGCACTATCAGATCGCAGTAGAGTTCCCTATCTGCGATTCTGATTGGTGCGGCACGTAACATTTGGGTAGAGGGCATCACCTCACCCGAAGGCAGTGTTGTCAGAAATTTACAGTCTAAATCTTGCAGTGACATATCCTTTCTTTTGGCATATTGCATAGAGATAAACGAATAATCTTGCAGTGACCTAACGCTGCAGATCTGTGATCACTTGCATCATATCAGGTGGGGGTGCGGTCTCATCACCCCGATTGCTATGTCTTCTAACCATATCTATCGTACAGGTGATAAATAAACTAATGTGAGAATTACTACTACTTTCATTAGTTATGCAAGCATAAATCATCTCTATATATATCATTACTGTACATGAAATAAAGTAAAGCGAGGTTAGGATCTCTTACTTGGAAGCGGCAGGATGAAGCTTCGATGTGTGTGTGTAGTGGGGAAGGCAGACCTGCTCTGATACCAACCTGTAACGCCCGCCCTTCTCACACTAGGGCGGGGTTACGCGAACATAGTTTTCGTTTTAGCGGAAGCGTTTGAAACTTGAAACTTGAACATGAAACATGTATAATCTTGTACTTGAACATGTAAGCATGAAACCTTTTAAACATCTTAGACATTGAGGAGAGCATGCTAGGTACCTTTACATTCTTACTTGCATAATAGAAGCATGCCACATAGCCATTTCTTAAGACAGAGTAGTAAGTATGAGGAAGGATAACATAATACTAAAGTTCTTTAGCAAGTCTAAACTAAGTACTTAGCATATGAGAGAGAGTGAGCATGAAATATCCATATGAGTCTAAATATCAGCAAGTAGCAACATAGTAAGTATGATTCAACATTAAGCATGCAATACTCAGCATATGCATAACTAAACAAAACATGAGTAGATCTTCTTCCACCATGCCACCAGTACCACACACATCTTTGCCCCTCCTGCTGCTCCCTTTAGTTTATCCATTCCTTACCCTTTTCTGCAGTACAAGGGAAACATGGAAACTATAAGCATATAGCTTAGTAAGATCCCTTCCTACTCACAAAATCATACGTTCCATCAAGTAGAGAAAGCATCACGTCATAATAGTGCATAGCATTAAAAACACTTAACTTAACATAGCATAAGGGAGCATATGTACTTATCATAAGAAGCATACTTGAACTTAACATAATTCACCTTTATAGCATAATAGTCATATAGTCATGACAAAAATGCGAATGTAAGATGCTCTTTTGAAAACATGCATAGGATAAGTACATGCATAGGCTTTTCTTAAAATCATACATATAGGTACTTAAACATACATCCATCATCATTTGGGGGATCCCGGCTTGTAGCACATACATACATACATAATGCGCGCATTACTAATAGGACGAGGTAGCTAGTCTCTAACCTACTAGGGAAACTAGGTCCGTTCATAGTCCGTCGACCTAGGGGCGTCTCGGGAGCCCATCCCCTTACTAGGTCCGTTCATAGTCCGTCGACCTAGGGGCTGCATCCGGAGCCCACCCGTGGACCTTGCTAGGATCCGGTACAAGCCATACAAAGTAAAATAGCATACATGGATTTTATCATATCATAAGCATAACACATTCTTGTTTCTTACTAGGTCCGTTCATAGTCCGTCGACCTAGGGGTTGCATAGCACATTCTTATCATATCATAAGCATATCATCATAACCTATCACTTCATTGTCATATCATGAGCATGGCATGCCTCTTATCTTATCATGAAGAGTGCTCTTAGTCCCGACTTACAGGGAAGCATCTCTTAGGCATTTCATCATACATAAGCCATGCATAACATAAGGGTGCTTAAAGATCTTAAACATAGACATGTACATCATGATTCTTAGAGCATGAAAAAGCATGGGAGAAGACATGTTATCACCTATACTACTCATAGCATATCATGGGCATCCTTGGTGTGCCTAATTGGGGTTGTAGCTTCCCCCTTAGCCCAAATTCTTATTTAATCAGAAAATTCCAGCATATAAACTCTAAGTTTAGAGCATGATAAACCATGAAAAACATTACACTAACATCATACATTAAGGTAGGCATCATAGAGGAGACATTAGAAGGCATGTTGGGGTTGGTCCTTGGCCGAAAATTCCAGCAAGCCTATTCCAGGTTTTTGGGGGCTTAAGGATAAGGAAAACATCATATTATCATCATATATTTAGTCACACATCATGAGGAAAAACATATGCAAGTATAGGAGTAGTTTAAACCCTCGCAAGCCCTACAAACCTTCTTGGCCGAAAACATCAAGAGCTTCATCCTATGTTTAAACCCTTTTTAAACACTCGAAACTATTGTAATGCAGGTGAGGGGATTACTTACATCCTCTCGCTTGAATCTCCCCCAAGAAGTCCTTGAAGAGGAGGAGAGGAGAGCCCTTCTTGCGCTTCTTTTCCTTAGCCTTGCTTTAGTAGAAGGTAGTCTCTCTATAGGGCCCTCTTGGGAGTTTTTCTCTTATAGAGGAAACCTAGGGTTGGATTTTTCGAAAATTTGAGAAGGGGAGGGGAGAGTTTTCGGTTTTGAAGAGGGAAGAGTGAGGAAGAAGAAGAGAGGAAGTTATTCCAACTTCCCTTCACTTATTTATACTTTTCTCATGAAGAGACATGTCTCTTCACTTCCCTAGCTTTAACAAGCATGTTTCTTATTCTCTCAACAAGAAACATGGCTTGGTGTGTTGGTTATGACATGATTAGTGCAACTAGGAGGTTCAAGGTTCAATCCTTACTTCCTCCTTTATACCTCTTCTTTTTATCACATTTTGCACTAATCCATATCAAAGCCATTAAGCCAAGTCCATCATGAAATTTCATAATAATGATAATGTTTCATGAATTCATAATATTTCATAATAATAATAATGTTTCATGAATTCATAATATTTCATATGGGAAAATTTTGGGGTGTTACAGGAACATCTCCAAATAGGTTGATATCCAACCATATATAAGAACAACCATGGCTGTGGCCATCAAGTTATTCTTAGTTATGAAGGTAGGTAATTATATCGATTACATATCACATATATGCAACTATCACATTATGCTATCAACTAATTGAATGTTTGCATAAATCATTGAGTTGTTAACTCATTAACAAGTATGCAACAATATGCATAGCACCCAACTGCACATCCCTTTACATCGACCTTGGCTGTGGCACAACAAATCGATGCTCCAAGCTTAAGGCTGACCAATTAATCAAGAAATAGTTTTAATATGGTTGGAGCTCATTCAACCGTTTAGTCAGGCTTGGATGTGTCCAACAACCAAAATTAAGGATTGACCTCTGACTCCAACTATATTATTCATAAACTAATTCCATGGTTTGAACATGTTGAGGTTCAAGCCGGGCATGGATGTGTCCATCAACCCAAACGAGAAACAAAACTCCGATTCTAACCATATTAATGGAAGGTGTTGGCCTTAATATTTTGTAAGGGGTTTTGGGTCTCATCCTTTCTTTTCTTAGCACATTCATGACATATAATTATGTCATGACTAACGATTTCCTTAATAAAGTATGTATGTGACTCAATTTATCAAGTCTCATTAATTGAATTAGGAACCGGATTTCCTAATTCTAATTTCATACTTTATTCAAGGAATTGTTTTGGGAAACAATTTCCTAAATTGTCATAATCAATTTCGAAAATAATATTTTTAAGACTTTGATTTCTCTAAATCAAATCTTATTAAATTAAGAGACAGATTCCCTTAATTCAACCATAAATTATTTTCATGAAAATCTCATTTAAGAAAACTCTATAGGAAACTATTTTCCTAATTAATTTTGGAGACAACAATATGTAAGAGCATCACCTCTTAAATCAAACAAGGAAATTATCCTAAATTTCCAAGATTTGATCACATATTTTATTTATAGACTAATTAATTACAACAAATCGT
Organism: Boesenbergia rotunda; assembly: GCA_024364735.1. Taxonomy (NCBI): domain Eukaryota; kingdom Viridiplantae; phylum Streptophyta; class Magnoliopsida; order Zingiberales; family Zingiberaceae; genus Boesenbergia; species Boesenbergia rotunda. The sequence continues at coordinate 74,449 of JAGFNQ010001307.1, read as the reverse complement.
TTTCTAAGGGTGGCTCCCCGAGGCTCAGATACCCAAAGAAAAGTAATTTGTCGTAAATCCAATTTGGTCCGCTCCCCGAGGCGTAACCAAATTAAACATGACAATTTTATTCAAAATGGGAAATTAAATTACAACAACTGACTTTAAATTGGACGGCTCCCCGAGGCTCAATCCAAAATAAAAAATTTTGTTAAAAATTTAAAACCAATTCGAATTTAATTATCAATTAATGATCCATAAATTTGTCTAGACTTTCTTGAAAGAAAGTGCCCAAAATTGCGAGATTTCATAATAGGTTTTCAGAATAATTGTAAGTTTCTGGTACAAAGAAAACTTACATATTTCTAAAATTAGAAAATTTCCAAAATAAGAAATTTTCAAAATTGGAAAGTTTCCAAAGATGGGAAGTTTTCACAATTATCATAAAATTTCAGAAACTAGGATATTTCAAAAGTTTGCGAAATTTCATGAGGATTTCCAAACTTTGAAATTCCTAAATCTAAAATTTATCATAATTGGAATGTTTCCATAATTGGAAAATTTTCCAAAATTAAGATCATGACAAAGTTTTCCGCAAAACAATTATATGATTATGTTGAACACTAACCGGCTCTGATACCACTGTTGGGACCGGGTGCATGTTGACATGGATATGGGTTCGTAATTTTAAAGTTTAATTACGTGCAGCGGAAGGTTTAGCATAAATAATTTCTTAAATTATTTTAACCACGTATCTAACATGCGACCTTATGGTGTGTGGACATGATCATAAATTAAAATTTTGCAGAAAAAGTAAACTAATTTACTTTGTACCTCGCGTAACTCGAAGAAAGGGACGAGAACCAACCGTAGCGTCCCTTGGAAGCTTCGCCTCTATTCGCGTCCACGCCGAGTTCTCTTCAGGATGACTTCGCAAAGCCATGAGTTTTGTGCCGACAAGAACTACTAGATTCTCCAAAGGCACAACTAGAATATCAAGAGAGAGAGATGGAAGACTAACCACCAAGTAACGGAATCAAGATCCGGGAGAGGAAGGAGTTGCGATCCGCTTCTTCTTCTTCTTTGTCACCTTCTTGGTGGAGGAGGCTCTCGGGAACCCTAGGCGGTGCGCCGGCCCTAGAGAGAGAATGGGGCACCGGCCTTAGAGAGAGAAAGGGGCGTCAACCCTAGAGAGAGAGAGGGAGAGAATAAGGGAGAGAGAGAGAGCTTCTTAATCTCTTGATTAATTGGAATTCAAGGCTTGCCTTTGGTTCCTTTATATAGTAGCCTCTCCATTGCCAAGTCTCCCTTTTAACGGAATAAATTTACATAAGAAATTTATCTTATAAATTTTCTTATGAATTATTCTGTTATGCCAAGTTTTATTATAACTAAATTTATAATAAAACAAACACATCTCCCAATTTATTATGGAATAAATTTTTACAAGAAATTTACTATATAAATTTATCTTATCATGGAAAAATCAATTCACAATTGATTTTATAAAATAAAATAAACCATTTAAAGTTTATTTTAATCTCCATGAAAATAAATTTATTTATATAAATTTCTTTATATAAATTTATTTATCCAAAATTTTATAAAACAAATCGAGCTTGATTTATTTTATAATTTAAACCAAATAAATTGGTTTCTCTCCTTTGTTGTGGTCGGCCAAACCAAAGAGGGTGGGGACCCTCTTTGGCCGGCCAAACCGAGCCGCCTCCTCCCGAATTAAACTCATTTAATTCGCCCAATAAGCCTTCAAAAGACTTAGCCATTTTAAGCTTCCGATGCGCCTCTGATAAATTCAGATTCGACTTATTTCTCTTGATCGGAAAATCCAATTTTCAACTCGTTTTAAATCCCTCGGATTACTCGTTGTGCGTGTGACTAAATAGGCTTTAGATTTATATTGGCCGTCTATAATTAACCAATTATAGAACGATCATGAGTGGCACCTAGTAGTACATCAAAGTATAAGTCTCCATGACCAAGATGACTTGAACACCGCAAGTCAAAGGAATACCGCACTTAAGCTGCAGTAAGAACTTTCATTGACATATCTATAAGTAGATTACCATATGAAGTTTTACAGCTAGTCACTCCAATGAACTAGTTCCCTTAACTAGCATCCATGTTTATCTCCGGACATCCCAATGTCACCAGCCAGTGAGAATCAGCTGATTAGAGAATAACCCATGCTAGTCTCAACAGAATTGATAGTGTCCGTGTTTATCAATTCATCGACTAGGGACAATTTCAATACTTCACAATTGCACATGTAGAGATAATCACTAGTTGTGAATTCATCACAAATTCTCTCATGCTGTGAATTGTATTGCGAACATTCAGTAAATGAGTTCAAGATCTCAATCAAATACATGAACATGTACACTCAAATAGTGAATATTCATTTATTAAAGTAAATGATTACAATCATAAGGCGATTGCCTTAGGACACTTCTCTCATATTACTAACAAATGGGACTCTTTGGCACAAGATTGGTACCCTGCACACATGCCTACCCCAAAAACTATATTGGGTCTACTAGCGGTTAGGTATAGAAGGCTACCAATCATGCTCCTATATTACTTAGAGTCTACCATTTTACCTTCAAGGTCACTATCCATTTTCACATTGGTTCCTATGGGTGTAGATGCTACCTTTGCATTTTCTAAGCCAAATTTCTTTAACATTTCCTTAGCATACTTAGTTTGAAAGACATATGTTCCTTCATTAGTTTGCTTAACTTGAAGGCCTAAAAAGAAGGTTAGCTCTCCTACAAGGCTCATCTCAAATTCATCATCCATACACTTGATAAACTCTTGTAAGAAGTCATTATTTGTTGACCCAAAAATGATATCGTCTATATAGACTTGGGCAACAAATATATCCTTATCCTTAGATTTTAGAAACAATATAGGGTCAATTGTTCCTCTCCTAAACCCCTTAGACACTAGAAATGACGAAAGTCTTTCATACCAAGCCCGGGGAGCTTGTTTCAATCCATATAAGGCTTTTCTTAATTTGTAAACGTGTCTTGGATAATTAGGGTCCTCAAACCGGGGGGGTTGTTCTACATAAACCTCTTCCTTAATGATCCCATTAAGGAATGCCGACTTCACATCCATTTGGTGAAGTGTGAAACCCATATGAGCGGTATAGGCTTGTAGAATTCTAATAAATTCTAACCTAGCTACGGGGGCATAAGTCTCATCATAATCTATTCCCTCAACTTGGTTAAACCCCCTAGCTACCAATCTAGCCTTGTTCCTAGTGATTTTGCCTTGGTCATCTAGTTTGTTCCTAAAGACCCATCTTGTGGTTATAATGGTGCAGTCATTAGGCCTAGGAACTAACTCCCAAACTTCACTCCTCTCAAATTGATTTAGCTCTTCTTGCATGGCTAAGACCCAATCCACATCTCCTAATGCTTCATCAATGGACTTGGGTTCTAATTGAGAGATTAGAGCTATTTGACTAGTTTGATCCCTAAAATAGGACCTAGTCCTTACTCCTTGAGTTACATCACCTACTATTTGGTCAATAGGGTGATCATGGTGATGTCTCAAGGGCCTAGAGGTTGTGGGTTCATTTACTCCTTCTTCCTCATCCTCTAGGGTAATTCTTACTCCCCCTTGATCATTGCCCTCCAACTGTAGGTCTTGGATTCTTTGGGCAAGGGGTTGGACCTCTTCTATATCTTTATCAATTGAGGCCTTTCTAGGGTAGGTACTAGTTGTTTCATCAAACTTAACATTTGAGGATTCCTCAATCACTTTTGTCCTCTTGTTGTAAACTCTATAACCCCTACTAGTTAATGAGTGCCCTACTAGAATTCCTTCATCGGCTTTTGACTCAAACTTCCTTAGGTCATCTTTGGTATTTAAGATATAGACATTACATCCAAAGACCCTAAAGTAGTGGACTTGTGGTACCCTTCCATTCTATAATTCAAAAGGTGTTTTTCCTAGGAACCTATGTACCAATACCCGGTTTTGAATATAGCAAGCGGTGTTAACCGCTTCGGCCCAAAAATAGCTAGGAAGGGAATATGCATTAAGCATAGTCCTAGCAGCTTCTTGTAGGACTCGGTTTCTCCTCTCAACTACCCCATTTTGTTGAGGAGTCCTTGGGCATGAAAATTTATGCTTGTATCCATTTTCAACACAAAATTGTATAAAGCTTGCATTTTGGAACTCCCCACCATGGTCACTCCTAATTCGGTTTATTTTGATATGTTTTTCATTTTCTACCCTTTTACTAAACCCATGTAAATCTAGAAAAATCATCTACTATGACTAGACAATATTTACTCCCTATAAGTGAGGGAGTACTATGACAATCAAATAAGTCTATATGCAAAAGTTCTAATGACAAAGAAGTAGTGGTTAGGGTTTTACCTTTGTGTGATGATTTTGATTGCTTACCCTCTTGGCATGCATCACACAATTTGGTCTTCTCATACTTGATCATTGGTAGCCCCTTCACCAACTCTTCCTTGGCCACTCTTGCAATGCTTCTCATGTTGACATGTCCAAGTCTCCGGTGCCACAACCACCCTTCTTCTTTAGACATGAAATACTTAGCAACATTGTTAGTAGCATAAGCAAGATCAAGATAATAAAAATTTGCCTCTCTAAATCCTTCTAATATGACATCATTTGATTCATTATGTCTTATCATGCATTTCCTAGCATAAAATTCAACCCTAAAACCGGCATCACATAATTGACTCACACTTAGTAAATTGAACTTCATATCTTTGATTAGGAGTACCTTATGTATAGAATGTTAGTATTGTGAGAGAAGTGTCCTAAGGCAATCGCCTTATGATTGTAATCATTTATTTTAATAAATGAATATTTACTATTTGAGTATACATGTTTGTGTATTTGATTGAGATCTTAAACTCATTTACTGAATGTCCGCAATACAATTCACAGCATGAGAGAATTTGTGATGAATTCACAACTAGTGATTATCTCTACATGTGCAATTGTGAAGTATTGAAATTGTCCCTAGTCGATGAATTGATAAATACAGACACTATCAATTTTGTTGAGACTAGCATGAGTTATTCTCTAATCAGCTGATTCTCACTGGCTGGAGACATTGGGATGTCCGGAGATAAACATGAATGATAGTTAAGGGAACTAGTTCATTGGAGTGACTGACTGTAAAACTTTATATGGTAATCTACATATAGATATGTCAATGAAGTTCTTACTACAGCTTAAGTGCGATGTTCCTTTGACTTGCGGTGTTCAAGTCATCTTGGTCATGGAGACTTATACTTTGACATCTTAAGTAAGCATCTCTACGGAGGTGTGGACCCAGGATGGTTGGGTATAAGCCGAAGTGCCCGAAGATGTTTGAACAGCCTACAAAGGATTCACCACTCCTTGCGAGGAGATGTATACCCAAGGCCTATCATCGGATTGTTACTCGAAGCCTCTGGCCAGAGAATAACATGTTCCGAGCATGAATCTCTAAGAAACATGAGAGTAAGTAGAATCCGTTGGACGAGAAAGACATTACTGGGGCTAGGTGTGACGTAGTCAGCCTATTAGGGATTGACACATATAGACCGTGTCCTGAACCAAGTGGGTATAAGATGGTGAAGGGAATGAGGCACGATTCATTAAAGCTGCTGAAGAGTTTCAGAATAGTTTCTGAGGTCAACCGTTGATCTTTCGATTAATTGGGGATCATGATGTACTACTAGGTGCCACTCATGATCGTTCTATAACTGGTTAATTATAGACGACCAACATAAATCGAAAGCCTATTTAGTCACACGCACTACGAGTAGTCCGAGGGATTTAAAACGAGTTGAAAATTGAATTTTCCAATCAAGAGAGATAAGTCGAATCTGAATTTTTCAGAGACGCATCGGAAGCATAAAATGGCTAAGTCTTTTGAAGACTTATTGAACGAATTAAATGAGTTTAATTCGTGAGATCGTGGCTTGGGTTTGGCCGGCACAGAGGGTCCCCACCCTCTTTGTTTGGCCGGCCACAATAAGAGGGAAGAACCAAATTGTTTGGTTCAAAATTATAAAATAAACCGCGCGTGGTTTGTCTTATAAAATTATGGATAAAGAAATTTGTATAAAGAAATTTGTATAGAGAAATTTATATATCGAAATTTATATAAAGAGATTTATTTATCATGGAAATTAAAATAAACCTTGGAATGATTTATTTTATTTTATAAAATCAATAATGGATTGATTTACCATGATAAAGAAATTTATATAAAGAAATTTCTTTCCATAATAAAAGGGGAGACATGGTTGTTTTTATTATAAATTATGTTATAATAAAAACTTGGCATAACGGAATAATTCATAGAAAAATTTATAAGATAAATTTCTTATGAAAAATTTATTCCGTTAAGAGGAGACTTGGCGATTAAGAGGCTACTATATAAAGGTACCAAGGCAAGGCTTGAAAATTAATCTAAGAGATCAAGGATTCTTGCCTAGCCTCTCTCCCTCTCCTTCTCTCTCTCTCCCTCTTCTAGTGCCGCCGGCCCTAGAGCCCTCCCCCTTTGCCGTGAGCTTCCACCACCAAGAAGAAGCCGAAGAAGAAGAAGAAGCGGGCGCGACTCCTTCCTTCCTCCCAGAATCTTGATTTCGTTCTTCGTTTGGTGGTTAGTTTTTCATCTCTCTCTTGGTATTCTTGTCGTGCCTTTGGAGAATCTAGTAGTTCTTGTCGGCACGAAACTCGTGGCTTTATGAAGTCATCCCAAAGAAAACCCGGCGTGGACGCGAATAGAGGCGGAGCTTCCAAGGGACGCTACGGTTGGATCTCGTCCCTTTCTACGAGTTACGCAAGGTATTAAGTAAATTAGTTTACTTTCTGCAAAATTTTAAATGTATGATCATGTCTCCATAACATAAGGTTGCATGCTAGATACGTGGTTAAAAAAATTTGAGAAATTATTTATGCTAAACCTTCCACTACACGTAACTAAATTTTAAAATTATGAACCCGTATGCATGTCAACATGCACCCAGTCCCAACAGTGGTATCAGAGCTGTGATCTATCAGAGCCGGTTAGTGTTCGACATAATCATATAATTGTTTTGCGGAAAACTTTGTCATGATCTCAATTTTGAAAAATTTTCCAATTATGGAAACTTTCCAATTATGATAAATTTTAGATTTAGGAATTTCAAAGTTTGGAAATCCTCATGAAATTTCGCAAACTTTTGAAATATCCTAGTTTCTGAAATTTTATGATAATTGTGAAAACTTCCCATTTTTGGAAACTTTCCAATTTTGGAAATTTTCTAATTTTGAAAATATGTAAGTTTTCTTTGTACCAAAAACATACAATTATTTTGAAAACCTATTATGGAAAGCTCGCAATTTTGGACACTTTCTTTCAAGAAAGTCTAGACAAATTTATGGATCATTAATTGACAATTAAATTCGAATTGGTTTTAAATTATTAACAAAATTCTTTACTTTGGGGAGTGCCTCGGGGAGCCACCCAAATTAAAGTTAGTTGTTGTAATTTAATTTCCTATTTTGAATAAGAATTGTCATGTTTAATTTGGTTACGCCTCGGGGAGCGGGCCAAATTAGATTTACGACAAATTTCTTTTCTTTGGGTATCTGAGCCTCGGGGAGCCACCCAAAGAAAATAATTTGTTGTAATTAATTAGTCCATAAATAAAATATGTGATCAAATCTTGGAAATTTTTGAGGTAATTCTCAAACGATAATTTCCTTATTTGATTTCTTATATATTATTGTCTCCAAAATTAATTAGGAAAATTGTTTCCTATAGAGTTCATTTCCTTAAATAAGATTTTCATAAAAATAATATGTGGTTGAATTAAGGAAATCTGTCTCATAATTCAATAAGATTTGATTTAGAGAAATCAAAGTCTTAAACATATTTTTTCCGAAATTGATTATGTCAATTTAAGAAATTGTTTCCCAAAACAATTCCTTAAATAAAGTATGAAATTAGAATTAGGAAATCCGGTTCTTAATTCAATTAACGAGACTTGATAAATTAAGTCACATACATACTTTATTAAGGAAATCGTTAGTACATGACATAATTATATGTCATGAATGTGCTTAGAAAGAAAAGGATGAGACCCAAAACCCCTTACAAAATATTAAGGCCAACACCTTCCATTAATATGGTTAGAACCGGAGTTTTGTTTCTCGTTTGGGTTGATGGACACATCCATGCCCGGCTTGAACCTCAACATGTTCAAACCATGGAATTAGTTTATGATTAATATAGTTGGAGTCAGAGGTCAATCCTTAGTTTTGGTTGTTGGACACATCCAAGCCTGACTAAACGGTTGAATGCGCTCCAACCATATTGAAACTATTTCTTGATTAATGGGTCAACCTTAAGCTTGGAGCATCGATTTGTTGTGCCACATCCAAGGTCGATGTAAAGAGAGGTGCAGTTGGGTGCTATGTATATTGTTGCATACTTGTTAATGAGTTAACAACCCAATGATTTATGCAAACATTCAATTAGTTGATAGCATAAAGTGATAGTTCACTAGTGGAAAAAAGACTTTTAACACCGGTTATTTTCAACTTTTAACACCGGTTCCGGAACCGGTGTTGATCCAGCCGGCATTGTAAGTATAGACTTTTAACACCGGTTAACAAACCGGTGTAATATATAGATTTAACACCGGTTAATAACCGTTGTTAAAAGTTCAATTATGAGGCGGGAAAGCCATTTTAGACACCGGTTATTTTAAATAACCGGCGTTCAAACATCATTTTTAACACCAGTTCTGGAAACAACCGGTGTTAAAACATCATTTTTAACACCGGTTCTGGAAATAACCGGTGTTAAAACATCATTTTTAACACCGGTTCTGGAAACAACCGGTGTTGAAAATGATGTTTTAACACCGGTTCTAGAAACAACCGGTGTCAAAAGTCTTAATTTTTTATATAAATTTCATATTTATTTTTATTTATAATTTTTCTAGACATATAAAAGAACACAATAATATAATAGTTTATCTATAATCAATAACACACCATGAATTAAGTAAATGCAACATCCAATTAGTTTCAAAAATAAAACAATCCATGTATTTTACAACTATCCATTTTTCTTTCAACAAAAGCAAAATGTAAATCAAATAACACATTATACTCCTACTCGCTATGTGATTTTCCAAGCAAAGACAATGTAGAAGCATGCCACACGAGTTTGCAAGTAACGGTCTAGTCCAAGATCAAATAGTGAGGAGTACGTTGCAGAACTTCGACCAGCTTAGCATTCCATCTCTTATAAGCATCTTCGGAGAATGGATCCTTATTTGTGAATCTCTGCAAGGTACATTTATATAAAAAAATAGCTTATCAACTCAACCAGACATAATTAAATCTATAAAATTAAAAAAACTTCAATTACCTTGTCCCATGAATCAACTATGATCGCCGAGACAATGTTGAGCATATGTCTCATTACATAATATCCACACTCTGTATTGCCAGTTTGTTTTTGGCACTACAAATAAATATCAAAATGACACATTAGCAGAAAAGGATAAATCAGTTACAAAGTCATGCTAATTTTTCATTATAGTAACCAATATCTCAAGCATGCACATAGAGGAGCTTGCATACCAAAAGACATCAAATAATAAAGAACGCATAGCACTATGATAAAAAAATATAATAAATGGCAACAAATAAACCAAATTTATCTATGAAAAAAATGCTTATAGATCATAGTTGTATAAACACCAGCTCCAAAACATCGAACACGACTAGAATGCTCTGACCCAAATACCTCCCTGAATAAAAATATATAATTAATATTGTATAATATTTAGTAATCTTAAAAATGAAACTCTAAATGGATACCGAAATGCATCTTCGTGTACTTCTGTTATTTGCGTTCCCTCAGGCTTGTCTCGGAGATGACATTGCACAACTTTATTTAATTCATCCTAACACAAAAATTGTGTCAATAAAATAAATAGCATAGAAAAGTTATTTCGAAAAGTTAAAACAATTATTACCTCAACTCTTATTGCTTCATCATCAACAAGAGCACCTCCTTTTTTTTTTACTTTGTCGACCGAGATAAAATAGTTCAATGCAAGTTGACTTTCTACCATTTTCCTGAATCTAAGTAAAAAAAATCATTTTAGATTGAATATGCAAATAATAATAGCTCAAATGCATACAAATTGCTATTAACATAACAAATTGATCAAATAAATACATACAAATTTGTCTTCCAAAAAGGGAATATTTGTTCGTCCTTGTGCATGAATCCCTCATTTTTTACTCCCATTTTCTCGATTTATTTTTGATATCCTCTAAAACAAAAAAAAAATTGCAACAAATATATGCACATCAATAAAAATTAATCAATACAAGAACTACATTACAATAATTATAGTCCGTTGCAATAGGATTAGTCTTACTATTGATTATGATATATTTTGTAATAGAACAAATAATGAACACAGATGCCACAAAAAAAATCAATGAATTAAAGAGAGATGAATGGAGAAAAAATGTGGAAAGGGAAAAATAATGAATGGAGAAAAAAAGTGACAAGGGAAAAAAATAATAAATTAAAGAGAGCAAACACGCATGGTAAGCCTTATGAACAATTCACAAATACAAACCAAATACAAATTCCTAACCGGACCATCAAAAACAACATACCCCTTATAGCTAAGATCCCACACAAAGCAACCACGCTCGACAACCTATCCAATTCCTTCAAACTTCCTCCACCTATCACAGCCACAAATCATGTAGAAGTAAACAAAACCCAAACAATATGGCATATACACCACCCTGAACTTACGACATCAAAAACCAATCCAACCTAATAACAAACACCCTTGTAACACCTCAAAGATTAAGAACGGATCCAAACTCTGCCCATTCCAATCTATCAACCCACGACAGAAGAACACACCACAACCAAAACCAAAAATCGATCCACACATAAAACCACCCAAGAATTGATACCGAACAGAGCAACCGTTACCTGGATCGCGTCGGTGTTGCTCCCCTCATCGAGAATCCAGAGCAACCAGCACTAGGGCACGACTACGAGAAGGATATAGTGATGCCCCGTGTACACGACCAACGCAAGTGCGAGAGGAGCCGCTGTGAGGGAAGAAGAACAGAGGCTCCGGACAAAAACTTACTTCGACTCAAGCAGGCTGGATCAAAACCACATGATCATGGGCGCTCCAACCTAGCCGGCGGCTACAGCATCGCTGTCTCAGGGAGGTGGACGATGATCGGAGAATAGGAGCGGTAATGGGATGGTGGCGTGCTCTCCCTATCAGCCGGCGGCGATCGGCGAGAGTGTCGGCATCAGGCGTCGGTGATCCGAAAGGGAGGGGGCTCCGGCGAGGATGTAGAGGGAGAAAAATGGCCGGCGGCAAGGGTAAGCAGGCGGCGCTCCGGCTTCCATTGCGTGCGCGAAGAGGGGAGGAGGGTGGCGCTCGACGACGGCGCACGGGGAGAGGGTGAGCGACGGTGGCTAGGGCACGCGGCGTCGGCACTTAGGGGAGGGTATTAGGGCACGGTGAAAAAGGCACGGGCACGGGGATATATAAATAAAGGAGAAGTTTATAAATAAATATTCATATATATATATTATGAAAAATTAATTTTTTCCTCAATTAATTCATATCTAACCTATTTTGTACCCAAATAATCCCACAAATACTCCCAGAAATTTCAGAAAATTATTCCAAAATTTTAATGAAATTATTTCCTTGTTTAAACTCCTATTTATAGTGTTTATAATTTATATATTTATAAATTATATTATTATTCTTATTCTTATTATAATTTATTATTATTATTATTATTATTATTATTATTATAGAACCGGGGATGCAGTCGTCTGCGCACCTTCCTCCTCCTCTCCTCGTCTGCGCACCTTCTTCCTCCTCTCCTCGTCTGCGCGCCGTCTGTGCGCCTTCTTTCTCCTCTCCTCCTCTGCGCGCGCCTTCCGTGTGTCGCACACAGCCCGCTAGGGTTGCAAGAAACAAATTAAGCAGAGGAAATATATGACCGACCAAAAGTTAGACTATTATAATTGACATGTATGACTTAATTAAGAACAAGGCATGCGCGCGAAAAACATATGACCACGGTTATTTACAAAACCATAGTCAAATATATTTTTAACACTGGTTGTTAAAAGAACCGGTGTTAAAAGTATTTTAAAGTTCAAATAATTATAACATATGACCTCGGTTATTTATAAAACCTTAGTTAAATATATTTTTAACACTGGTTGTTAAAAGAACCGGTGTTAAAAGTATTTTAAAGTTCAAATAATTACAAAAATGCCACCGCCTTTTTTTTTAACACCGGTTTTAATACAACCGGTGTTAAAAGCCGTTGTTAAAGGTCTTTTTTGTACTAGTGGTTACATATATGTGATATGTAATCGGTATAATTACCTACCTTCATAGCTAAGAATAACTTGATGGCCACAGCCATGGTTGTTCTTATCTATGGTTGGATATCAACCTATTTGGAGATGTCCTACGATCTCCCGAATTGATGAAAAGGGTTATTCAATTCGAAAAATAAATAGGATTTAATTAATGTATGTTGATGCATTCTTTATCATTCTTCTCACATAAGCTCAATTTGTATTTCTAGGATAATCACTTGATCATGTCTTCTCTGAATTTGCGTTCCATTTTGGACACCAATAAGTTAACTAAGACCAAAAAGACTGAAAAGGCACCAAAAGGCACTTGCCATCACTGTGGCAAGGAGGGACACTGGCGAAGAAACTGTAAGGTTTATCTTGAGTCCTTGAAGAAGAAGGCATCCGATGCCCCATCCTCTTCAGGCATCTTCGTTATTGAATGTCACTCTATTTCCTCGTACACCTGGGTACTTGATACTGGGTGTAGCTCACATATATGTAATGACATATAGGGGCTAAGGAATAGAAGAAGACTCGTCAAGAGAGAAGCGAATTTACGAGTTCGAAATGGAGCAAAAGATTGCTGCTATTGCCATCGGAACATATTTGCTAAAGCTCCCTACTGGACTTGTCTTAGAATTGGATAATTGTTATTTTGTTCCTTCGTTAATAAAGAACATTGTATCTATTTCATGCTTGAATGAAAAGGGTTATCATTTAACTTTTAGTAACAATTGTTGTTACATAACTTTAAATGGTATTCTTTATGGGACCGAAACTTTGTGCAATGGTATCTACACATTAGATTTATCTGGTGACATTTTCAATATCGAAGTTAGCAACAAACGTGCTCGAATAGATAATCAAATAGACTTCTATACGTGGCATTGTCGTCTTGGCCATATAAGTAAGAAACGCATGACCAAATTACACCGATGTGGAATTCTGGAATCATTTGAACCCGGTTCATTTGATACATGTGAATCGTGCTTAAAAGGTAAGATGACCAAATTACCCTTTTCCGGAAAAGGTAATCCAGTGGGAGAATTGCTTGGTCTAATACATACTGATGTATGTGGACCAATGTCAACTCTTGCACAAGGAGACTATAACTACTTCATTACCTTTATCGATGATCACTCATGATTCGGGTATGTGTTCTTGATGAAACACAAATCTGAAGCTTTTGAGAAATTCAAAGAGTTCAGAAATGAAGTAGAGAAACAGCTTGGCAAAAGTATTAAGATACTTCTATCCGATCGGGGTGGTGAATACTTAAGTCAAGAGTTTCAAGATTATCTTAGGGACAATGACATATTGTCTCAATGGACTCCGCCGTAAACACCATAGCATAATGGTGTATCTGAGAGGCGTAACCGAACCTTGATGGACATGGTTAGATCTATGATGAATCATGCAACTCTTCCAAAATCCTTTTGGGGCTATGCGCTTAAGACAGCTGTTTACTTGCTAAACAGAGTCCCGACCAAGGTAGTCTCTACTACTCCATATGAGACGTGGAATAGTAAGAAACCTCACTTAACTCACCTCAAGATATGGGGTTGTCCTGCTTATGTGAAGCGGACTGTATCAGACAAATTAGATGCTAAGTCTGATAAATGTCTATTTATTGGTTACCCTAAGGAAACAAAGGGTTACCAATTCTATCATCCCTTGGAACAAAAGGTGTTTGTTTCAAGGCATGCTGTATTTCTGGAAAAAGAATTTCTTTTACAAGAAAACAGTGAGAGTAGTATTGAACTTGAAGAAGTTCAAGAAACTCCAATAGACATTACAGAGACACCTAGTCTAGACCCACAACCAATAACTCATAATGATGAGCTATCGGTTGAACTTAAAACAACACCACTTCTTCGTAGATCTGATAGGACACGCAATATTCCAAAGAGATACGGATTTCTCGTAAGTGAATCGAACGACGAACCTATCAGTTATGATGATGTTCTGAAAAGTTCAGAAAGGGACAAATGGCTTGAAGCCATGAAGTTGGAAATGGATTCCATGTACGAAAATCAAGTATGGTGTTGGTGCAGGAAGCACCATATCGAACCTTGTTTTGATATTGGCAAAGGATTCAAAGTTAAGTTTATTGGTTATCTAACAATGTTACTCAAGTGTGCAGGAGAAGTCCTAGCGAAGGGCTGCTAGGCACCTGGCGAAGGGCTGCCAGGAAACCAAGTCCTAGCGAAGGGCTGCTAGGTACCTGGCGAAGGGCTGCCAGGAAACCAAGTCCTAGCGAAGGGCTGCTAGGCACCTAGCGAAGGGCTGCTAGGCACCTGGCGAAGGGTTGCCAGGAAACAAAGCCCTAGCAAAGGACTGCTAGGCACTGGGCAAGGGCTGCCAGGAAACAAATCCCTAGCGAAGGACAGCTAGGCACCGGGCGAAGGACAGCTCGGCATCCAAGACCTGACAAAGGACCGCCAGGCAAAAGTCCAACCAAAGGAGTGGTTGCATTAGGTAAATTCTCCCGAGAGGAGTAGGTGAGGACGCGTTCCCCGTCGAGGGAACAGTAGGCGTCGGTTCGACCTAGGGCTCCATTTTGGAGACCAAAGTCAGAACCAAGACAGCTAAGGCTGTATAACCTAATAAATTATTGTATTATTGTGTTTTGGACTAACCCTGGATGCAGGACCGAAGGAACGTGTGTCTGCAGCTCAGAAAGCCTCAAAGGAATGAGGCTACAGCTGACCAGGGCGCCCGGAGTGTCCCGGGCGCCCCCAAGGTGAACACAAAACACCCAAGTAAAAAGTATGCTTCGACAGTACATCCTGCGGGCGCCCTCGTGCTCCCGGGCACCCCCTGCGCTCCCGGGCGCTCCCTGTGTCCCGGGCGCCCCCAGTGCCAACTACCGAAGCAGCGCCCTACGAAGGCAGCAGATAACTCTTTGACCCGGTCAATCCGGGCGCCCCGAGCGCTCCGGGCACCCCGGTCAAAGCGGATACCGAAGATAAAGAGATCAGACGCTGACCGAGGAATTGCCGGATCGTGTGCCACGTGGGGGGCGCCCCCGACGTCCCGGGCGCCCCCAGGCCCTATATAAAGGGCCCTCGACTAAGGCTTTAGAACATCAATTCGTTCAACGCTTCTACGCTCTTCTGCTCTCGCGCCTTGCTCCGGAAACTGCCCAACTCGAGCCGACGACGTCCCGCTACTCCGAAAAAGTTAACCTACAATCGGACGTTGGTAAAAGAAGAGCATCTTTTCCTTAATTGTTAAAGTTTACTGCACTTACTCTGTATTCAATATTTGTAAACTGTTTTTGCGCCAAATATAGAATTTCCCAAAGTAAACGGTCAACGACCATGGGCCTTGGAGTAGGAGTCGACCCAGGCTCCGAACCAAGTAAAAACGACTGCGTCTCTGTGTTATTGTTTTTTTTATTTCCGCTGTGCACTTGCTCTTAATTTTTCGAAAAATGAATACCAATATTCACCCCCCCTCTATCGGTTCTATCGATCCAACAAGTAGTATCAGAGCGGGGAAGCTCAAATTTGGTGCAACCACCAATTTGAGAGTTTTTCGGATTTACAAATTTTTTATTTTATTTCTTTCCTTTTTGTTAATCAACACCACTCGATCAGTCTCGCTTTTTATTTTCAAATAAATAATATCTGTGGGTGGATTTAAAATATTTTCAATTTTGAATTTTCATATTTTCACCATAAGTCTGAATTGATAAAACAAACAATTTTTGAAAATTTGTCATAAAATTTTTTAATTATTATTTTAATATTTTTCTCTAAATTCGTGCTACTTTAATTCGAGCAAAATTTTTCCCAAACATTAAAATTTTACTTTTTCATTATTAATCAAGATTGACAAAATCATCATTTTCAAAAATTTATCATAAATTGTTTTTATTATTTTATTATTATTTCACCTCGAAATTCGTGTAATTTTTTTTAGGGCTACTTTTTTTTCTTCTCCCGCACTACTAATCCAAGACCAAGTCTTGGTACATTTCTGTTGTTTCTTTTGTGTGCAAGAGATCATTTTAAATGGCCAACCGAGAATGGAACAGTGCCCGTCCACCACTCTTCTCTTGCGAAAATTTCAACTCCTGGAGAAGTCTAATGGAATCCCACCTGAAGGCCAATCTGGATCTTTGGTTGATAATCCAAACGGGGTTTAAATTCCCCACAGAAGATGGGATAGCACTCGCTTGGGACAAATTGGACAAACCAACTTTGAGGAAGATCGAGACTGATGCCAGGGCAATAGTAATCTTACAATGTGGCCTGACCAAAGAAGAACTGATGCGGGTCGGATCCTTCAACTGTGCCAAAGAAATGTGGGAAAAGCTAATCAGTCTACACGAAGAGAGCTCCAATGTTGAGATCTTAGAAGCTCAAGAACAAGTAGCTGAGACGGACTCGACACCCGACGACGAAAACGAACCAGAATCAGACGACAAGTTGACTGAGACAAAAATGGTAACCAATTTCAAACTTCTTTTAAATTAAGGTTAAATAATCAAGTTGATACTGTAATGGTCGAGGAAGGTATAGTTTTTATTGCAGGGAAAACCCCAAGAGAACCACCAAAGAAGAAGATTCAACCTATACCTGAGTCCGACTCAGACTCAGAATCTGACGACGAAGGAAGGGATCCTTGGAAACTGGTCTGGTTGGCTCGCGACCGCTACAAAATACCAAAGAAACAATCAAGCAAAAGAAAGATGGCTAGAATTAAGGGGGAGATTCCCAACCGGGAATCAAAAGGTAAATTTACAGTATTTGAAAATCCATTATTTACCATGAATTATAACGCCCGCCCTTATATCTACTCTCGGTGTGGGGTTACGTACAATCCATCGTAAAATTTTAACATATAATAAAAACACAAGTGCAAGGACTAAGTACTGAGCATGCTTGTTTAAAACTACCAAGTGATATTTACAAGTGCTAAGCATATTAGTCAGTGCATGCCAATCAGATATCATGCTTTAATGATTAGAACATGGTAGGTTCACAAGTAGTTCAACTCAACATATAAGAGTAATCCAAGTGTAATTTCTAATATTCAAAAGTACCAACTCTAATCACTAGCATTTATTATTGAAGAAAACATTATCATAGGCATAGTAATGTAGATATAAAAGTCTTTCTTTCCCGAGCCACCACCCCACACATCTTCAGCCCTCCTGCCTCTTCCTTTAGTTTAAGTGTCCCTTACCCTTATCTGCAGCATAAGACAACACATAAACTAGTAAGCACAAATGCTTAGTAAGGATCCTGTCCTACTCGCAAAATCCATACGAAGAATACAACATGTACACATAAGGAATCATAAGCATGAGTTTATCATAGCATACTAAACATCCAAGTTTCTAAGCAAGCAGTATAAAGTATCTTAAGCATACCCTTCACATATAATAAATGTTTTCAAAACAATTCCATAAAGGTATTACTTAAAAATATTTCAACATCATATAGGGGCCCAGTTGTGTACCACATTATGCGCGTTCCCTAATGAATTGGGGTAGCGAGCCACCAATCCCATTAGAGTAGGACCCTTCCATCCTACCGGAGCCATGACCTTAAGTTAACATACACCCCGGATTTGTTTAACGACCCCCTTCCGAGTCGGGTACCACAACTTACAAAGTAAAATACTTATCATGTCTTTACATATATACTAAGGAGTACTCCAAATTCACTTCTCAAGGGACACACCACTCTTCAGGGGTGCTCATGATCCCATAGGGACACACCACACAACATAAGGGGTGCTCTTGATCCCATACTTAGTGGAGTATCCTTTCAAGCATTTTAACATACACATCACATGCAATCTCATAAGGGTGCCCCATGGGCTATAAGACATGCTCATACATACATCATATTTCAACCACTTAAACATACTTTATATATGACAAGATTGGTCACATAAATCATATTCATGTCATAGGAAGTGGTAGCATGCTTCATGGGTTAATTGAGTTCTTCTTAACCCTAAACCTAAGGTTTGGCCGAAAGTCAAGGGTAGAAGTAGCTTAGGTTTTTGACATCAAACATCCCATACAAGTATCACATATATATACATTATGTATCATACTAAGCATAGCATACATCATGGGGTAATTAACCTTCACAACCCTAATGTTCCATGCCCTGGCCGAATATCATATGCTAGAGAACATTAAGATTTCCAATCAAACATTCCATTTAAACATCACATGCATATACCTATCATCTTACTAAACATAATCATGTCTCGTAGGGTAGTTTAACCTTCACAAACCCTAATACTTCCATGTTGGCCGAATGGTGTAGGGTAAGGGGATTAGGGTTTTTGAAATCAAACCTTCACACAAACATTTACACAAACACCTCACATACATATCATGCAACCTTATTAAGCATGAATTACATCATAGGATAATCATGCACCCTAAACCCTAATTCTTCTAGGGTTGGCCGAAGGTCAAGGGTAGGGGAAACTAGGTTTTTTGAAATCAAACATTCACACAAACATTTATACAAACACCTTGTCTACACCATCATGTGATATACTAACATAAAATTCATCATAGAGTAACTCAACCCTTGAATCCCTAATTTTCCATGCCTTGGCCGAAACTTGTAGGGGGTGCAAACCCTAATTTTTTGTCATCACAACATGAAGGGAAACAACCTACATATATACCCTAAGTTCCAAGGGGTTTCCTTATGCATCAAGAAGTAACCCAGGCTTTCCCCTAAGGGGTGGCCGAAACCTACATAAGGGCAAAACCTTAGGGTTTTGTTCATAACATTTTTGAAGGGATACAACATATACATATACCCTAAGTTCCAAGGGGTCTCCTCATGCATCAAAGAGTAGCCAAGGCCTCCTCCTTGGGGTTGGCCGAAACTCTCACAAGGGATACACCCATTTTCGAAAAACAAGAGAACAAAGAATCATGTAACAACAATTACACTGCAGGCGAGGGGATACTTACATCCTTTCGCTTGAATTTCACCTTCTCTAAATCTTTAGGGTACCCTTGGTTGAAGGAAGGGTGAGAGTTTCCTTTACTAGAACTTCTCTAGAACTCTTGGCCCTAGTAGAGGGCAAGATCCCTGGATGGGTCTTCTTCCTTCCAATTCCCTAGGGTTAGAACCCTAGGGTGTATTTCGAAAATTAAAAAGGAAGAAGAGGGGCTCTAGGTTTCGGAAATTAGAGTGGGGAAGAAGAAGAAGAAATGAAACTTCTTTCCCCCTCTCTTATTTATACTCTTCTCATGAAGGGACATGTCTCTTCACTTCCCTAGCTTTAACGAGCATGTTTCTCATTCTCTTAACATGAAAACATTCTTGGTGCATTGGTTATGACATGGTTAGTGCAACTAGGAGGTTCAAGGTTCGATCCCTGCTTCCTCCTTTCTACACTTTCTTTTTATCACATTTTGCACTAATTCACATCAAAGCCCATTAAGCCAAACCCATCATGAAATTTTATAATAATAATGTTTCATGAATTCATAACATTATATATGGGAAAATTTGGGGTGTTACATGAATAATATGATTGAATCTTATAAGGCTAATGTGTTAGAAATTCATAATATTGTCGTTTTTGATAATCCAGAATATTATTACGATTATGATGTAACTTAGATAATTTTTTTTGCTTTAATTGTATGTTTCTTTTTATTTTATTTTTATTTTTTTTGATTAGTTTAAGGATAAAACAGTTTAACTGAAATTTGAACAACATAGTATTGGGTGGCGGTGAGATGATAGTACGTTAGGGAAGCCATTTTGGCCGAACTAGCCGAAGCTACTGATCCAAGACCCAAACTAGTTAGACCAGAATTTATCAAAAAGTAATTTTTGAAGATGAAATTTCACTAAAAGGCTTTGTTTAGGAAAGGGTTGATGATCCAATAAGGCTACGGCCAAAGAAGGCCTAGTGTCTCGCCAAGACCTGGAAGCCAATTTTTGAAATTCAAATTCAAGTTACTTCTTATCAAATTCAAATCTAACACAAATTTCAATTAATATTAGAC
Source organism: Boesenbergia rotunda (assembly GCA_024364735.1). Taxonomy (NCBI): domain Eukaryota; kingdom Viridiplantae; phylum Streptophyta; class Magnoliopsida; order Zingiberales; family Zingiberaceae; genus Boesenbergia; species Boesenbergia rotunda. The sequence goes on along the minus strand of JAGFNQ010001307.1, from coordinate 54,011 downwards.
TCAACTACTTTTTCCAAAATAAAGTTAAAATTCATTAAAATGGTTTTCAAAGTTGATTCAATTTTTCAAAATTAATCATGACTCTTCAAAGTAAAATCCTTACTTCTATTTAAATTTGTCTCACAAAACCCATAAGGTTAACATGCGTGATCATGTAGAACTAGGTGAGACATCTAGGACCTAAAAGCATAATTCACTATCCTTTTAAATAAATAAAATGGTTTGCAAAAGTTATTCAAAATTTTTCAAATTAATTCAGTTTACTGTACCCTCCTTTTCATCTCTATTTTTTTAAAATATTGAATTTCATGTTAAAATAGACCCATTTTAAATAGAATCTTATTTGGCTTAGTTATTGATTGGTAAAACATAGTCAATTGAGTCAAGCTTGGGGAACACAGTCAAACCCTAGTCAACATAGTCAAACTTGGTCAACACTGAAGTTCCTTAAAAGAACTTAGATAAAAGTCAGACTGTGTCAGATATAGGGGGAGTTTCTTTTAATACTTTTCACAAAATTAAATTGTTTTTCAAAAACCTTATGCTCTAAATTTTATTATCATGTCGATAAGGTTTTCAAAAATTGATTCAAAAACCTTCATATACTACTATCTGTTTGAAAATTATCATCATTTCAAAATATTTTTCGAAAACTATTTTCAAAAATGTATCTCCTTGAAAGTTATCATACTCAGAAGGTTATTCAAAATTATTCTTTTGATTTTAATAAACCCTAAAGACACAGAGGGAGGTCTACTTAATGATCTTCAAGGACTCCGAGGATGTGTCAAATTTAGGGGGAGTCTAAACCAAAAGATATTATTTCTAACAAGTATTTTCTTTGGCAATTATTTTTTTATATTTAATAACATGTTTTCATGAACTATATCTTCAAAATCCTTGCTGAAAATATAAGTCTTTCAAAATAATATTATTATTGTGGCTTATGAAATTGTTTTTTGAAATAATATTTACTTGGGTTGGAGAATTTCCAGGACACTTAGGAAAATGTCCTTGTAGTCAACAAGGTTTCCTAGGATTGTGTCAGACAGGAAAAGAAACCTAATCAAGTAAAATATTATATTTTTCAAAGTCTAATACGTTTCAAAAATTACTTATATTTTTCAAAGTCTAATACTTTTCAAAAATTACTTATATTTTTCAAAGTCTAATAGTTTTCAAAAACAGTACATAGATTTTTCAAAAAGGCTCAATCTGTTTTTTTTTTAAAAAGTACTTATATTTTTCAAAAATTGCATAATATCTTTCAAAAGTACTTCTATTTTTCAAAATATAATATTTTTCAAAAAGTACTAATACTTTTCTAAGGCAATAGTATTCTAAGTACGTGAATTTTCTAAAGATTTGCCTACAAATACAAAATCTTTTTTCAAAATTGCACAATACCTTTCAAAGTGGAGTTTTGTTGGTGCAATTTAAGCTTTTTGCTATGCTTTCAAGAGTTATACTAAGTATTCTTATGTTTTCAAAACTCATAGGCTCTGATACATAATTTTTTATCTTAAAACATCTTTCAAAATACATTTCTTTATTAATAAACAGCAAGGGGGAGCTAAGTGCAACTTTGCAAGTTTTTTTGGAAATGTTCTAAAACATAAGGAGAGAAAAAGCTCAAATTGTTCAAAATCGAAATGTTTTTCAAAAGCTTTCTCTTATTCAAAAAGCAAAGTTGAATTTCTAAGTGTGCTTTCAAAAATTTCTAAGAGCATCTTTTTGCAAATATTTCTAAGTATATTTTTCCTTAATAAACAAAGTACGTCTGAGCAAAAATCAGTTGGAATTTTTTTTGCAAATGTCTTTAAGTAAAATTTCTCTTAGTGAAAAATTGGTCTTGTTGTTCATGCAATGCTTTTGCTTTACTTTGGTAAAACTCAAAACCCTTCAAAAATATTACCTTGTCCACCCATGTTTGTTTTTGATATATGTCAAAGGGGGAGGAAAGGTCAAAGTTAAGTTAAGTGTTTTATAACACAATTATTCAGGGGGAGTATGAGAAAACACAATTATTCAGGGGGAGTATGAGAAAATTTTTTCACATTACATTGGTTTTAGACTGTTCAGAATTGCTATATTTCATTGCTCCTAACTTTCTTTTCTGAACTGCTATAAGTTTTTACTTAACTTTGAATTGTGTTGCCATAAATCAAAAAGGGGGAGATTGTTGGTGCAGGAAGCACCATATCGAACCTTGTTTTGATATTGGCAAAGGATTCAAAGTTAAGTTTATTGGTTATCTAACAATGTTACTCAAGTGTGCAGGAGAAGTCCTAGCGAAGGGCTGCTAGGCACCTGGCGAAGGGCTGCCAGGAAACCAAGTCCTAGCGAAGGGCTGCTAGGTACCTGGCAAAGGGCTGCCAGGAAACCAAGTCCTAGCGAAGGGCTGCTAGGCACCTGGCGAAGGGCTGCCAGGAAACAAAGTCCTAGCGAAGGGCTGCTAGGCACCTGGCGAAGGGCTGCCAGGAAACCATGTCCTAGCGAAGGGCTGCTAGGCACTTGGCGAAGGGCTGCCAGGAAACAAAGCCCTAGCGAAGGACTGCTAGGCACTGGCGAAGGGCTGCCAGGAAACAAATCCCTAGCGAAGGACAGCTGGGCACCGGGCGAAGGACAGCTCGGCATCCAAGACCTGACAAAGGACCGCCAGGCAAAAGTCCAACCAAAGGAGTGGTTGGCATCAGGTAAATTCTCCCGAGAGGAGTAGGTGAGGACGCGTTCCCCGTCGAAGGAACAGTAGGCGTCGGTTCGACCTAGGGCTCCATTTTGGAGACCGAAGTCAGAACCAAGATAGCTAAGGCTGTATAACCTAATAAATTATTGTATTATTGTGTTTTGGACTAACCCTGGATGCAGGACCGAAGGAACGTGTGTCTGCAGCTCAGAAAGCCTCAAAGGAATGAGGCTACAGCTGACCAGGGTGCCCGGAGTGTCCCGGGCGCCCCCAAGGTGAACACAAAACACCCAAGTAAAAAGTATGCTTCGACAGTACATCCTGCGGGCGCCCTCGTGCTCCCAGGTGCCCCCTGCGCTCCCGGGCACCCCTGTGTCCCGGGCGCCCCCAGTGCCAACTACCGAAGCAGCGCCCTACGAAGCCAGCGGATAACTCTTTGACCCGGTCAATCCGGGCGCCCCGAGCGCTCCGGGCGCTCCGGTCAAAGCGGATCCCAAAGATAAAGAGATCAGACGCTGACCGAGGAATTGCCGGATCGTGTGCCACGTGGGGGGCGCCCCCGACGTCCCGGGCGCCCCCGACGTCCCGGGCGCCCCCGACGTCCCGGGCGCCCCGACCCTATATAAAGGGCCCTCGACTAAGGCTTCAGAACATCAATTCGTTCAACGCTTCTACGCTCTTCTGCTCTCGCGCCTTGCTCCGGAAACTGCCCAACTCGAGCCGACGACGTCCCGCTGCTCCGAAAAAGTTAACCTACAATCGGACATCGGTAAAAGAAGATCATCTTTTTCTTAATTGTTAAAGTTTACTGCACTTACTCTATATTCAATATTTGTAAACTGTTTTTGCGCCAAATATAGAATTGCTCAAAGTAAACGGTCAATGACCGTGGGCCTTGGAGTAGGAGTCGACCCAGACTCCGAACCAAGTAAAAACGACTGCGTCTCTATGTTATTGTTTTTTTTTATTTCCGCTGTGCACTTGCTCTTAATTTTCTGAAAAACGAATACCGATATTCACCCCCCCTCTATCGGTTCTATCGATCCAACATATGGGACTTGGTTAACCCACCTGAAGGGATTAAGCCCATAGGGTGCAAGTGGGTTTTCAAGAAGAAAACCGACATGGAAGGTAATGTTATTAGCTTTAAGGCTAGATTAGTGGCAAAAGGATATCGTCAGAAACAAGGAATTGATTATGACGAAACCTATTCACCAGTAGCTATGCTTAAATCCATTCGGATGCTCCTGGCCATAGCAGCTCATTATGATTATGAGATATGGCAAATGGATGTGAAAATAGCTTTCCTTAATGGAAACCTGCTTGAGGATGTATACATGATACAACCTGAAGGTTTCACGTCGGTTGATAAACCCAAAATATGCAAGCTTCGACGATCCATATATGGACTGAAGCAAGCATCCAGGAGCTGGAACATCCGTTTTGATGAGACGATCAAAGAGTTTGATTTCTCACAAAATCCTGACAAACCTTGTGTGTACAAGAAGGTTAATGGGAATGCAGTCGTATTCCTAGTATTATATGTCGATGACATATTACTTATAGGAAACGATATATCAGTCTTACAGTCGGTTAAAATTTGGTTGTCCAAAACTTTCTCCAAGAAAGACCTGGGAGAAGCAACCTATATCCTTGGGATTAGAATCTATAGAGATAGATCAAAACGGTTGCTTGGTCTTTCGCAGTATACATATATAGACCGAGTGCTAAAAAGGTTTAGCATGTCAGAATCCAAAAAAGATTACCTTCCCATCAGGCATGGGATCAACCTTTCAATGTCTATGTGTCCGCACACAGAAGACGAGAGGATTTACATGAATAAGATTCCTTATGCATCCGCGATAGGATCTATCATGTATGCTATGTTATGTACTAGGCCCGATGTATCGTATGCTCTGAGCGTCACAAGCAGATACCAGTCTGATCCAGGAATGGATCATTGGGCGGCTGTCAAGATAATCCTTAAGTACTTAAGAAGAACTAAGGATGTGTTCCTAATATATGGAGAAGGTGATATGGTAATACGTGGGTATACAGATGCTATTTTCCAGACAGATAATGATGACTCCAAATCTTAGTCCGGATACGTATTTATCTTGAATGGAGGCGCAATAAGTTGGAAAAGTTACAAACAAGACACCGTAGCGGATTCTACCACGGAAGCGGAATATATTGCAGCTTCGGAAGCAACAAAGGAAGCAGTCTGGATCAAGAAGATTGTCTCAGAACTTGGTGTGGTTCCAACCATTGATGAAGCAGTGCCGATTTACTGTGACAACAATGGAGCTATTGCACAAGAAAAGGAACCAAGGTCTCATCAGCGATCCAAACATGTGCTTCGCCGCTATCATCTGATCAGAGAGATTATAAGTAGGAATGATATATAAATTGAGAAAATTCCTGCTGAAAGGAATTTAGCGGATCGTTTAACTAAGGCCTTGCCTCAAAGCAATTTTGAGGGTCATGTTAGAGCCTGTGGTATTGGATACCGTAGCGATTGACATTAGGCCAAGTGGGAGTTTGTTAGTATTGTGAGAGAAGTGTCCTAAGGCAATCGCCTTATGATTGTAATCATTTATTTTAATAAATGAATATTCACTATTTGAGTATACATGTTTGTGTATTTGATTGAGATCTTAAACTCATTTACTGAATGTTCGCAATACAATTCACAGCATGAGAGAATTTGTGATGAATTCACACCTAGTGATTATCTCTACATGTGCAATTGTGAAGTATTGAAATTGTCCCTAGTCGATGAATTGATAAATACGAACACTATCAATTCTGTTGAGACTAGCATAGGTTATTCTCTATTCAGCTGATTCTCACTGGCTGGAGACATTGGGATGTCCGGAGATAAACATGAATGCTAGTTAAGGGAACTAGTTCAATGGAGTGACTGGCTGTAAAACTTCATATGGTAATCTACATATAGATATGTCAATGAAGTTCTTACTGCAGCTTAAGTGCGATGTTCCTTTGACTTGCGGTGTTCAAGTCATCTTGGTCATGGAGACTTATACTTTGACATCTTAAGCAAGCATCTCTAAGGAGGTGTGGACCCAGGATGGTTGGGTATAAGCCGAAGTGCCCGAAGATGTTTGATGTAACGACCCAGAAAATTCTCTTAATATTTTCTTTAAAATATTAAGTAGGTCTAGATAATTTTCCGAAGGATCTAGAAATATTAGTACGAACCTTAGTCTAGAAATCAAGGTTCTCCTATTTAAATTGAGAAACTAAAATACTAAGGGGCCTTATAGGGGTTTCCTAGTGCCATTTTTATGGGTGGTTTTAGAAAAAATTTAATATAAAAATAGAGGGATTGTAATGAAAAATATTAACATAATTATGGGGGAATTTTTAAGGAATTTTCGAAAATGATAGGAAATAAATTAAAAATAAAATAGAAAATTAGTGCATGCACCAAGGATTGAACCTTGGCCCTCTTATATAACCAAGCATGGACTAACCAATTCACCTAGCAAGGGAGTGCTAGGAGGGAATGAAGTGAATATTAGTGAAGGTGTAGGAAATGAAGAGTCACCAAGGGAAGAGGCACCATGCCTCTTCACTCACCCCTTTTCAAAATGATATAAATAGAAAGGAAGTTACAACTTCCCTTCTCTTCTTCATCTCTTCTTCCTCCTTACCTTGGCCGAAAGTTCAAGATTCTCTCCCCCTTGAGAAAAGTTCCACCAAGGACCCCATCTTGAAGATCTAAATCCCCCTACAAGGATACAAGGACTAAGGAAAGTTTAGAGACAAGAAGGTTCTCTTGTTACCTTCTATTCGAAGTTTGTAAGTGAGATCAAGGAAGGTAAAACCTTCTCACCTGTGGTATGATTGTTCTTGATGTTGAATAAGATTTAGATATTGTTTACATGTAAGTTGGAGAAAAAAAAAAGAACATATGATGTGGAGCCTAGGGTCTCGGCCAAGGCCATTGGTTTAGGCCTAGGGATGATGTAAATTCCTTTTTGTGCTCTTAAATGTTTCATGATAAGATGTAAGGCATAGATTGAGATTTAGGGAAATTTTTGAGGCTCTAAAACCCATCTAGGGTTTCGGCCACACCAAGTGTAGGGCTAGGGATTAATTTTAATCCCTCAAGTAGGCTTAGTGTGTCTTACTATGATGTAGTATGGAAGAAAATAGTGACTTACATGAATTTTCTAAGGGTTTGATACCCTTATATGTTTCGGCCACATTTAGGTCAAGAGGCTAGGGGAAACTCCAACCCTTCCAAGCATGATTAATATGATTCTTATGATACCTTATGGGTAAGAATGGTGTTAAATGAACTCTTCCATGGGCTTGTTACCCTTCTAGGGTTTTCGGCCAACTCTTGTTTTAGGTCTAGGACTTGGAGTTAAGTCCAATCAAGGATTCAAATAATTTTTCTATAGCATGATATGTAGATAAGAGACGTAATCATGATCTAGGCAAATTTTCCATGGACCCATGGTCTTGAGACTTTCGGCCAAGACCCAACCCTAAGGTTTGGGTTGGGTTAAGATCTCAAAAATGCATATTTATAAGTTCCCATGATGCTAGTACATGGTTAAGCATGATGTAAGGGCTTCCATATGACTAAAACCTAAGTTTATGTGTTATGTGGCATGACTTGTATGATTGATTTTAGGATATGTTTTAATCATGAATATTTAGAATTATATACCATGAATACATGAAATTTATGTAGGAGTATATTATGATAAATAGAATAATGCATGTATGTTAATAAATGCTTATAATGAAGTTATGACTCATGAAGGTATATGCATGTTTTTGTGATGAATGCTATGAATCCTAGTAGTATATGTGTTAGGTTTATATGTAGCATACCATTTATGTCTTATGATGGATACTAGGATCATGTATGTAAGATAAAATGTGTCTTGTATGAGATGTATGTTTATTTTGTATCATGATCTTGCAAGCTTTATGAACTCGGATAAGATTATGACTAGAAACATGATTATGTATGTATGTTCTATGTTATGAACAAAGAATGATAAGCACGAATAAAGATGATGGTTATGCCTTAATTATAAGTATGAATGATAAGTATGACTGATGAAGGCATAACGATGATATGAAATAAGTATGAATGATAAGTATGAATGACAAGTGTGAAAGATGAAGCATGCATGTTTATTTTCATGCATAAGGCTTCTACCGGACCGAAGTAAGGGTCCAAGGGATGGGTACCTTAAGAACGCCCCGGTTCTGGACTACTGACTATGCTGTCCACGGTTCTGGCACTACCGAAGCCGTGCAACAGGGATGGGCACCTTAAGAACGCCCCGGTTCAAGGACTACCGACTATGCTGTCCTTACCCTAGTAGGTCGAGGCTAGCTACCTCGTATTTACTTAGGGATGCGCGCTATGAAGTATGTATGTGGTACAAGCCGGGGACCCCAATGATGTTATGTTAAGCATTGAAAAGTATAATTTCAAAACTAAGCATCCTAATGTAGTAAATACATTAGACTCATTCATACATCCATGTTATGCATCGCGCCGAGGTAGGTATATTTTATGCTTGTATTTATGCTCATATTGTATGTCATGTATAAGTATGTATTATGTTTAAGTATGCTAAGAATCATGTCATATATAAGTATGCATTATGTTCATGTATGCTAAGAATCATGTCATGTATAAGTAATGCACTATGTTCATGTATGCTAAGAATCATGTCATGTATACGGAATGCATTATGTTCAGGTATGCTAAGAATTATGCCATGTATAAGTAGGTTTCATGTTCATGTAGGTATGCTTTATGTCATGTATATGTTGCTTGATATATTAAGTCATGTTCATGTGTGTTCATTTATGTCATGTATGACTATGCTTATGTTTATGCTCGAAGTTATGTTATGTCAGATGTTTGATATATTTATGTTGAAGTAACGAATGGTTTTCGTGAGTAGGAAAGGGGTTTTACTAAGCCTATGTGCTTATAGTTTTATTTCCCTCGTACCGCAGATCAACCAAGAAGCTATTAAGGGAAGCCGCAGGGGAGGCAGAAGCATGTGTGTGTGTGGCAGTGACTTGGCAAAGGATCCTATATTCATACATAATGCATGCCTTGGGAATGTTCCTTAAATTTTATGCTATGTTTTAGGGTTATGACTAATGGGTGACTCAAGACTCATAATACTACATTTATGGATAAGTATATGCTACCTATGAAATGATAATAAGTTATGAAATGGTTAAGTTATGGTGCTATGCATATAAGTTATGAATGAAAAGTATAGACACGAATAAATATGTCATGTATTAGTGGTATGGTTAAGAGCATGTTTAGAAAAAAAAATGATGATTCCATTGCATTAAGATATTGTTTAAGTACATGTAATGTTGAGCGTAACGCCGCCTCTCTCGCCACACCACAAGGTGTGGGAAAAAGGCGGGTGTTACATTTGAACAGCCTACAAAGGATTCACCACTCCTTGCGAGGAGATGTATACCCAAGGCCTATCGTCGGATTGTTACTCGAAGCCTCTGGCCAGAGCATCACATGTTCAGAGTATGGATCTCTCAGAAACATTAGAGCAACTAGAATCCGTTGGACGAGAACGACATTGCTTGGGCTAGGTGTGACGTAGTCAGCCTAGTGGGGACTGACACACATAGACCATGTCCTGAACCAAGTGGGTATAAGATGGTGAAGGGAATGAGACACGATTCATTAAAGCTGCTGAAGGGTTTCAGAATAGTTTCTGAGGTCAACCGTTGATCTTTCGATTAATTGGGGATCATGATATACTACTAGGTGCCACTCATGATCGTTCTATAATTGGTTAATTATAGAAGGCCAACATAAATCGAAAGACTATTTAGTCACACGCACTACGAGTAGTCCGAGGGATTTAAAACGAGTTGAAAATTAGATTTTCCAATCAAGAGAGATAAGTCGAATCTGAATTTTTCAGAGACACATCGAAAGCATAAAATGGCAAAGTCTTTTGAAGACTTATTGAACGAATTAAATGAGTTTAATTCGTGAGATCGTGACTTGGGTTTGGCCGGCCAAAGAGGGTCCCCACCCTCTTTATTTGGCCGGCCACAATAAGAGGGAAGAACCAAATTGTTTGGTTCAAAATTATAAAATAAATCGCGCGTGGTTTGTCTTATAAAATTATGGATAAAGAAATTTATATAAAGAAATTTATATAAAGGGATTTATTTATCATGGAAATTAAAATAAACCTTGGAATTGTTTATTTTATTTTATAAAATCAATAATGGATTGATTTACCATGATAAAGAAATTTATATAAAAAAAATTTCTTTCTATAATAAAAGGGGAGACATGGTTGTTTTTATTATAAATTAAGTTATAATAAAAACTTGGCATAACGGAATAATTCATAGAAAAATTTATAAGATAAATTTCTTAAGAAAAATTTATTTCGTTAAGAGGAGACTTGGCGATTAAGAGACTACTATATAAAGGTACCAAGGCAAGGCTTGGAAATTAATCTAAGAGATCAAGGATTCTTGCCTAGCCTCTCTCCCTCTCCTTCTCTCCCTCTCCCTCTCCCTCTTCTAGTGCCGCTGGCCCTAGAGCCCTCCCCCTTTGCCGTGAGCTTCCACCACCAAGAAGAAGCCGAAGAAGAAGAAGAAGCGGGCGCGACTCCTTCCTTCCTCCCAGAATCTTGATTCCGTTCTTCGTTTGGTGGTTAGTTTTTCATCTCTCTCTTGGTATTCTTGTCGTGCCTTTGGAGAATCTAGTAGTTCTTGTCGGCACGAAACTCGTGGCTTTGCGAAGTCATCCCGAAGAAAACCCGGCGTGGACGCGAATAGAGGCGGAGCTTCCAAGGGACGCTATGGTTGGATCTCATCCCTTTCTACGAATTACGCGAGGTATTAAGTAAATTAGTTTACTTTCTGCAAAATTTTAAATGTATGATCATGTCTCCACAACATAAGGTTGCATGCTAGATACGTGGTTAAAATAATTTGAGAAATTATTTATGCTAAACCTTCCGCTGCACGTAATTAAATTTTAAAATTACGAACTCGTATCCATGTCAACATGCACCCGGTCCCAACAGTGGTATCAGAGTCGTTTAAAATTGCTTGGTTCGTTTAAAATTTCTTTCCCGTATCCATGTCACTATAAAGAAATTTATATAAAGAAATTTCTTTACATAAGAAAAAAAAAAGGGATACATGGTTGCTTTTATCATAAATTAAATTACGATAAAAACTTGGCATGATGGAATAAATCATAGAAAAATTTATATAATAAATTTCTTATAAAAATTTATTCCATAAAAAGGAGATTTGACAATTGAGAGACTACTATATAAAGGAACCAAGGCAAGACTTGGAAATTAATCTAAGAGATCTAGAAATAAGCCCTCTCTCTCTCTCCTTCTCTCCCTCTCCCTCCTCTAGTGCCGCCGACCCTAAAAGGAGGACCCCTTTGTTGCCGTGAGCTTCATCCACCAAGCAGCTACCGAAGAAGAAGAAGAAGCGGGCGCAACTCCTTCCTTCCTCCCGGAATCTTGATTCCGTCCTTCGTTTGGTGGTTAGTCTTCCCATCTCTCTCTTGGTATTCTTGTTGTGCCTTTGGAGAATCTAGTAGTTCTTGTCGGCACGAAACTCGTGGCTTTGCAAAGTCATCTCGAAGAAAACTCGGCGTGGACGCGAATAGAGGCGGAGCTTCCAAGGGACGCTTACGGTTGGATCTCGTCCCTTCCTTCGAGTTACGCGAGGTATTAAGTAAATTAGTTTACTTTCTGCAAAATTTTAATATACGATCATGTCTACACAATATAAGGTTGCATGCTTAGATGTGTGGTTAAATAATTTGGGAAATTATTTATGTTAAATCTTCCGCTGCACGTAATAAATTTTAAAATTACGAACCCGCATCCATGTCAACATGCACCCGGTCCCAACATAGAAATCGTGGGAGATACCTCAATGGTGCCCCTACTAATGATTCTCAATTTTCCACTATTTCCAAAGGTGTCCGTCCCTTCTCTTAAGTATCTAATAGTGGTGAACTTGCTCACATCCCCGGTCATGTGTCTTGAGCATCCACTATCTACTATCCACATAGTTGAGGTCTCCTTCACCTTTACCTATACAACATGAAAAACATACTCTTTTGGTACCCAAATCTTTGATCCATAAGTATCATTTAGAAATCTCTTAGGTACCCATGCCTTCTTTGTGTTTCCCTTAGCCCCTAGCCTCCTAGATGCACCAATCCTACCGGTGAGTGAGACAAAGGCTACTCCTTTGTCTTTAGCCTATATCCTAAACTGGCCTTGTTATAAACGGCCCTTTGACTGTTGATTATCATGTCTAGGTTACTAGATCCTACTTGGAATTTCCTAAGGGCCTTTGTGAGGTCATCTACCTTTTTCCTTAATTCCCTATTTTCAGTTTCAAGATGTGAAGCATATGAAGAGGTAGAACTAGCATGCAATTCTTTAAGTTTATTAGATTCTACTCTAAGCATGACAATTTCTTCTTTTAGCTCATTAATTTTATTTCTAGCCTTAGCTAAGTCCATGTTAGTGCTAGAAATTATCTTTACTAAGGTAGAGGAGGGTAAGTGGTATATCTCACATACCGAAGCTTCTGACTCTGATGATGAAGTGGAGTAGCTCTCATCTTCACTACTTGAGCTTCTTTCATCATCTGATGAATCTGAGTGGTCATGTGCCATAAGAGCGAAGTGGGAGACTTACTCTTCTTCTTCCTCTGAGGATGATGGATCATCCCAAGTCGACTTGAGGTTGGTGGCACCCTTCTCCATTCCCTTTGACTTCTTCTTGTCACCTTTCTTCTTCTCCTCCTTCTTGTCCTCTTTTCTCTTCAATTGAGGGCACTCGTTGTTCATGTATCCCTCTTGGTAGCAGTTATAGCATATGATGTCCTTGGCCTTACCTTTACCTTTGGACCCTTTCCTAGCATAGGACTTGTTAGACAAACTTTTAAAAGCTCTATGAAATTTTCTTACCATGAACGCCTCTTGATCGCTATCCAAGGAGGCGCTGGATTCCTCTAAATCTGATGAGCATGAGTAAACCACCTTCTTCTTCTCCTTCCTCTTCTTCTTCTCCTTTTCTGCAACAAAGGCAATACCCTTCTCTTTGGCCGATACATTAGCTTGCTCGTGTAGCTCAAATTCACAGAATAAGTCGTCTAATTTTACAATGGACAAATCCCTTGATACCTTGTAGGCATCAACCATGGATGCCCACAAGGTGGTTCTCAGGAAGGCTTGTAGAACATACCTGACAAAGTCCCGGTTCTCGATCTTTTCTCAAATCACATGGAGCTCATTGATCACTTCCTTTACCCTTCCATGTAGCTGGCTGACGGTCTCGTTGCACTTCATGGATAGGGATTGTAATTGGGCCACCAGCAAGTCCTTCTTGGCTCTTCTGGACTCGTTTGACCCCTCGTTCAATTCCACCAACTTGTCCCACAGTTCCTTGGCGCTTTTGAACGGCCTCACCTTGTTCAATTACTCCTTTGAGAGCCCTCACTGCAGTGTGGTGGTGGCCTTGGCATTGGATTGCACCCTCTTCATTACCACCTTTGACCAAGATCTCATCGGTGTTGGTTCTCCTCATTCATCGACGGGTGCCTCGAAGCCATCTGCAACACTAATCCAGTTTTCAATATCGTTCATAAGGTAGTATTGCATCCTACCTTTCCAGTAAGCGAAGTAATTCCCGTCGAAGAAGGGTGGTCGTGCGGTGGAGTATCCCTCTTGAAACACCATTATATTTGCTTCGGTTGATGGTTAGTTCTTCCGAAACACACCGGCTCTGATACCAACTGATAGATCGTTTTGGCGTGCTAGGGGGGGTGAATAGCACTTTTTCGGATTGGATCTCTACAAATTCGTTAGCGCAGCAGAAATAATATGCAAATGAAAATAAGTACAATGCTAACAATGATCGTTTACTTGGTATCCACCCAGATGGGTGACTAATCCAAGGATCCACGCCGCGAGCACCACTTTCACTATCGAAACCTCTCCTTTAGGTGGAGAAACCTTTATAACTGTAACGCCCGCTTTTTTTTTTTCCTAAGCGGCGTTACGTTAACGTGCTTAGGGCATGTAGACATCATAAGGCAGCGGAATAGCTTAACTTATACATGCCCTGTTACCATTCTTAACTTATTGACATGGGAACCTTAGCATATTAACTTTGAACTTAAGCATCATATCATGTCTCACATAACATCATATCATAAGGTTCCATAAGTCATTATTCAAACACATAAGTAAACATATAGTTCCTGGGCCAAGTCACTACGACACACATGCGTTCTTGCCCTCCTGCTGCTTCCTTCATTATCCCCTTGAATGATCTGCGGTATATGGAAATAAGACTATAAGCACACAGGCTTAGTAAGACTCTTTCCTACTCACAAAACCATTCGTCATTCATCATCTCATAATGAGCACATAAAACATTAACATACTTGGTGCTCTACTTAGAACATAACATCATGCATCACTTATCGTATACATAGCATGACATGAACATAAACATAGTAACATTCTAAGCATGGCATGATACATGGCATAAACATAAACATCATAGACATTCTGAGCATGGCATAATTCATGGCATATCGTAAACATAGTGAACCTTCTAAGCATGGCATAATTCATGGCATAAATCATAAACATAGTAGCATGGCATAATTCCTATCATAGCATATGAACATCTTCCTAACATAATCATGGCATAAATCATTCATTCTCATGCATACTTCTTAACATGAAACGTAAGCATATCATCTTATCAACATAGCATAATGCATAACATGAATGGATGCATGAGTGGAATGCATATACATAAGGGATGCTTAACTTTTAAAACATACTTTTAATTTGCTTAAACATAATCATCATAACATCATTTGGGGTCCTCGGCTTTTACCACATACATACATCATAGCGCGCATCCCTAGCAAGTCCGAGGTCGCGAGCCCCAACCTACTAGGGTAAGGACAGCATAGTCGGTAGTCCCCGAACCGAGGCGTTCTTAAGGTGCCCATCCCTGTTGCACAGCTCCGGTAGTGCCAGAACCGTGGACAGCTTCGGTAGTCCAGAACCGGGGCGTTCTTAAGGTGCCCATCCCTTGGACCCATACTTCGGTCCGATACAAGCTCATACATAAAGTAAAATACTTTTCATGTTTCATCATTCATAAGACATTCATGGCATACTTATCATAGCATAACTTGTTACGGCTCGGCCCGTCTACCGGCCCATTTACCGGTACTCTCGACCGTCGTACCGTCGACCATCGACCGTGCCGTTTAGCATATTTATGCCTTAATGACATAAGCATCATCTTTCATTCATCATACTTATCATTCATCATTTTCATTCTTAGACATGGCATATGTACACATCATTCATAGAGCATGGCATACATTCGTATTATCCTAAAACATGGCATATCATTCGTAAACATGGCATATCATTCGTAAACATGGCATATCATGCATAAACATGGCATATCATTCATAAACATGGCATATCATTCATAAAACACAAATCACATCTTACCATAGGGCCATTGGGACCCTTACTTGAAATAAATCTTAACTTTTACCCTATTAACCCTTCTTGGCCGAAACTTGTGGAGTCCCAAGGCCATGTGAAAATTCACATAATCACCTTCCATCATCCTTATATCATGGCAACACATAAACATATGCTTGAAGTTAAAGACTCAACCCTAACCCTTGGGTCCTTGGGGTTGGCCGAACCATATGGGGCCTCTAGGGTACCCCAAAAATTCTCAAAAATTATACCTAACCTCTACACATCATAAGGGAACATTAAGTAATATTATCATGATTTTTATCATAATTATAGGCTATTAAAACATGGTGGCCGAAACCCTTAAACTCAGGGTTCTTAGTTTTTGTTTCTTTCATGTTGGCCGAAACCCTAGGGTGTCCTAGGGTACTCCAAAAATTCCCAAAAATTATACTTAACCTCTACACATCATAAGGGAACATTAAACAACATTATCATGATTTTTAGCATAATTATAGACCTTTAAAACTTGGTGGCCGAAACCCTTAAACTCAGGGTTCTTAGTTTTTGTTTCTTTCATGTTGGCCGAAACCCTAGGGTGTCCTAGGGTACTCCAAAAATTCCCAAAAATTATACTTAACCTCTACTCATCAGAAGGGAACATTAAACAACATTATCATGATTTTTAGCATAATTATAGACCTTTAAAACTTGGTGGCCGAAACCCTTAAACTCAGGGTTCTTAGTTTTTGTTTCTTTCATGTTGGCCGAAACCCTAGGGTGTCCTAGGGTACTCCAAAAATTCCCAAAAATTATACTTAACTTCTAAACATCATAAGGGAACATTAAATAGCATTATACAGATTTTTAGCATAATTTTATATCTTAAAAAACATAGTGGCCGAAACCTTTAAACATAAAGTTCTTGGTTTTCTTTCCTTTCAACATCAAATCCAAAAACTATCCAATATATCATGCTAAAAATCATAAAAATCATAGGGAACTATTATACCACAGGTGAGGGAGTCTTAACTTGGGATTTCTTGATTTTTAGACCTTAAAAGAGAAAGAACTTGTAGAGCTCTTGACCCTTGATCCCTCCTTGCCCTTGTACTCTTGTAGAAACTTTAGATCTAGGAGATGGAACCTTGGTGGAAGCTTTTCCAAGGGGAAAGCCCCTTCTTGGTGCTCGGCAAGAATGAGGGGAGGAAGAGTTTCGAAAATGAATGTAATGGGAAGAAGAGGTAACTCCCAAAACCCCCCTTTAATAGCCCATTAAAGAGGTAAATGAAGAGTCTCTCCATGACTCTTCATCTTCTTCTTAATCTTAACTTATATCCACTCCATTTCCTCATAGAAATCCCTTGCTAGGTGAGTTGGTTAAGGCTTACATGGTTGTACAAGAGGTCCAAGGTTCAATCCTTGGCTCATGCACCTTTATTTTTATTTTATTTTTATTTCATTTATTTTATTATTTTTATTTCCTAAATTCCGAAAATCCCCCTAAAATCATCCATAATTATGCCAATATTCCTAAATAAAATTCTTTTATATTTATATTAATTTTACCTAATTTATATTAATTTTTCCTAATTAATACCTATTTTTGGAGCCCATTTAAAGCTCATTGGTACTTAGTTTTCTCAATTTAAATGGGAAAACATGGATTTTCTAGGCCAAAGTTCTCCTTAATATTTCTAGGTCCCATGGAAAATTATTTAAATATGCTTAATATTTTAAGAAAATATTAAGAGAATTTTCCGGGTCGTTACAATAATGGTGATCTTCCTCTTTACAAAATGAAGTAGAATGTGAGAGGAAGTAGAAACCACTCTTCAGACGAGCAGCACTTCGACACTGTACGGAACCGTACCGCACACGTGCAAAAAGGTGCTCCTTTTATAGGCGAACAGGACAAACTCGTAGTCTGTCCAGCACCGCACCAGTCGACTGCCCTAAGAGCAGTCGACTAGTCTAGCATTACTTGCTAGCTAACGGCTAGTTTTCGGGGTATACCAATCGACTGCCCCAGCGACAGTCGACTGGTCCGAGTCTGAAAACTTTCTGTGAGTTTTGACTACCCTGCCTCTCAGCTTAGTTCCAACAACTCTAGACCTTCTCCTTCACGTGTGCCTTCAGGTATGCTCCCTTGGCTTACCTCTTGAGGTCGTCTTCCTTTGGCTATCGTCCCTTGGATGCGCATGCAAGCCTTCCCTTGGCTTGCCTCCATGCCACCCTTCACGTGTGCCCTTGAAGTCCACTTCCCGGCTTGCCCTTGGAGCTCTCCTCCCTCGGCTCTCGTCCCTCGGATATGTCCACCATGTGTGATTCTCCAAGTCCTACAAACTCAATCACACACATCAAACACAACATAACACTCTAACCTTAAACATATTCACCCACACACATCAAAACCATGATCTTCCAATCATTTAAGGGTCGATTGCCTCAACAGAAATTCGTATACGTCCACACCATCGTGGCATGCGAATTTCTCGGTGTGTAGAGGTGTTGGTTTATTTCGAAAATACATTATTTTGAGGAATCAATTTGTTTTCGAATTCTAAATTAGTGTATATTGTGATTCTCAGGATTTTCAAAATAGCCTTTAACCCACTAGAGACCATACTTAAGGAGAATAAGCTTACTGGCCCAAACTATATAGATTAGAAAAGAAACCTGGACATTGCCCTTACTACTGAAGAGTACAAATATGTGCTCCTTGAGGACTGTCCCGAAAAGCCTAGCGAGAACTCTAGTGATGAGCTGAGGGAGTGCTTTAAGAAGTGGATCAAGACAGATGAGATAGCGTGGTGCTACATTCTGGCATCTATGTCGAATGTTTTGCAAAATTAGCATCAGGCCAAGCCCACTGCTTATGCAATGATGTTAAACCTCAAGGAGCTCTTCGGGCACCAAGGTAGGGCTGCTAGGCAGGTTGCGATGAAAAACCTGATGATGACTACTATGATCGAAGGGACACCTATTAGGGATCATGTCCTGAAAATGATGGCTCACCTCAATGAGATTTGTTGAGGCAATCTGTGGTCCGGAGTGACCAAGTGTTTTGATATTTGGGCAAAGGGTTTAAGTTAGCTTTACCCTTGTGTTGTTCTCATATGTTTACATGAGTGTGCAGGTGTACAGGTACACATGGACTTGGTTGATGTCTTCAGGTGAAGGATGGCATGGAGGCAAGCTGGAGGATTGCGTGCGCATCCGAGGGGCCGTTGGATAGCAGAGATGATGAGCCAAGAGACGCGGATTTTGAGGCATACGTGAAGGGTGGCATGGAGGCAAGCTGGAGGTTTGCGTGTGCATCCGAGGGACGAGGGCCAAAGATGAAGAGGGCGTGAAGGCAACAGTCAAGACTGCTGGTGAAGAGTCAACTAGGTTGAGAGAGTCTGAGTATGAGTGTTTGTACTCAGGGGCTATGCCGAGAGGGTTTGAGTGCGGAGAGACTTGTACTTAGGAATGAAACTCTAGGCTTAGGTGTGTACCAGTTGACTGGCCCATGGGCAGTCGACTGGTATAGGCTTAAATAGGCTGGCAGATTCGAATGTTGTACTGTAACGGTTGAATCTGAGTGGGACCAGTCGACTACCCCAGGGGCAGTCGACTGGTAGCGATTGTTTCAGATTCGAACCATATTTAAAGGGACTCATTTCCTATTAGCTTGCTTGACGAATCTTGTCTTGGTTAAAGGAAAGATAGTAGTCTTTGTGCTCAAGTCTTCTAAAGGTGTTGTGGTGAGGTTTCTCCACCCAGAAGGAGCGACAGAGTTAGCCAAAGGTTATCCGGGGATTGATCCACCGACAGATTCTTGGATTAGTCACCCATCCAGGGTGGATACTAAGTAAATTCTGATTGTTAGCATTGTTTTATTGTCGTTTACATATTATTGTTTCTGCTGCGCTAATAATCTTTTAGAGACGTCAACGAAAAAGTGCTATTCACCCCCCCTCTAGCACGCTATTCGATCCATCAAGATTGAGGTACTGGGAGCACAAATCGACGGGGAAACCCAAGCTCATATTATACTCCAGTCTCTGCCTAGGAGTTTTGAGCAGTTCTAGCTCAACTATAACATGAACAAGCATGAGTATACGTTGGGGGAATTGCTAGGAGAACTCCAGGTGGCAAAGGGCCTATTTCGTCAGAGCTTGTAGACCTTGGTTACTCAGAAGGTTTCTACTTCTGTGCCAAGAGGCAGGAAGAAGAAGAAACAAGGTGGGTTTGAGAAGGCAGCAGCGGCAGCATCGCAGGGACCTCGGACTGGTGTGAAGAAGCTGAAAGGCAAGTGCTTCACGTGTAAGCAATCTGGACACTGGAAGGCAAACTATCGCCGTCGTCAAGACAAAGGTATTGTTGGAGCAATCGGCCCTAAGATGGTCTGGAGTGACCATAGGTTTTGATGTTTGGACAAAGGGTTTAAGTTAGGTTTTCCCTTGTATTCTTATATGTGTATGTTAAGTGTGCAGGTTGTACAGGTTACACATATGGACTTGACTGGACGGTCTCGGTACGGTGAAGGATGGCATGGAGGCAAGCTGGAGGCTTGCGTGCACATCCGAGGGACCTTGGTGAGCAGGGACGATGAGCTGATGGGCGCGGACTTTGAGGCATGCGTGAAGGATGGCATGGAGGCAAGCTGGAGGCTTGCGTGCATCCGAGGGACGAGAGTCGATGATGAAGAGGGCGCGGAGGTAATAGTCGAGGCTGCGGATGAGGAGTCAGTCGAGTCATGAGGAACGAGTGCTGTGTGAATGTACTCGGGAAGAGATTCAGTTGGGGACCAGTCGACTGCTCTGGGAGCAGTCGACTGGTAGGTGGCTGGTGAGCTGGCAAATTCGAACGTTGGGAGTGTCAACGGTCGAATTTGGCTGGCACCAGTCGACTCCCCTGGGGGCAGTCGACTGGTAGCGAGAAATCAGCCCCGAGTCCTATTTAAAGAGGACTTCGTGGTGGCTGAGTTTCTTGACGAAACTTGCTTGGATAGGGCAAGTTAGTAGTCTTGTATACTCAGGAAGTTTCCTTGGTATTGTGGCGAGGTTTCTCCACCCACAAGGAGCGACGAGTTCTAGCCGGAGGTTAGCCGGGGTTTGATCCACTGACGGATTGTTGGATTAGTTACCCGACCGGGGTGGATACCAACTAAAATCGCCGTGTTAGCATTGGTTAGTGATTTTATTATTGTTTTACTATTATTTCCGCTATGCAAACTAACCGTGTAGGAATAAGAATTCGGCGAAACGCTATTCATCCCCCTCTAGCGTACGACAAATGGTCTTACAATTGGTATCAGAGCAAGGACTGCTCTTGATCGGACTAACTGCCAAGAGAGTACACGCTAGAGGAGAAGAACGATGGAAGACAAACTTGGGGACAACATCAACACTCCTCCGGCCTACGACCATGAAGACTTCGGGTATTGGAAGTCACGGATGGAGACATGGTTCGCGATGGAGTGGGAACAAATGATTGCGCTTGAAGAGCCATATGAGACTCCAAAGGATAAGCACGGAAAGAGGCTTAGGCCTAGATATTGGAGTCAAGAACAACAAGATCTTTCTAGAGCAAACGAAAAGGTAATTAGTGTTTTAAGCAATATTTTGCTTAATAATATTTTGAGTTGTGTAGGAAAATACGAAAATCCACACGACCTATGGAAAAAGATAAAAGAATATCATGAAAATCCTACACAAATTCAAATGCCCGAAGAAGTAAGTTCAAGTGGAGAAGAGGAAAAAGAAAAAGAATCATCTACATCATCAAGTGAAATGGAAGAAGTGTCAACTTCTTCAAGTGAGGAGGAGGAGCTAAGTAAAAGATCATCAACCTCCTCAAGAGAAGAAGAAGAGGGATCAATTTCAAGAATTGAGGGGGAGGGAGACCCTCATCTACACATGATCAAGAGGAAGCTTCCACATCATCCGAGGTTGAAGAAGAAGAAGTGAACCTAGTCTCCACCTCCACCAAAGCCAAGAGAAAGGACCACATTACATGTTTTGGGTGTAATGAAAAGGGGCACTACAAGGACAAGTGCCCGAAAGGTAAAAAGGAGGTAAAATTTACACTTATTTCAAGTTCTTTAAACTCTAACATAAAGTGTAGGATTGGTGAAACCCAAGAGAAGAAGAGGAGGATTCGATGCTTCACGTGTGGTGAGCTAGAGCACTACCACACCAAGTGCCCAAGGAAGAAAGAGCTGAAGAAAATGGAGCACCTAAAGAGATGGGAAAAAGAAGAAAGAAAGAAGAGAAGAAGCCCACATCAAGGAGAGACTACAAGGGTAAGGGAGGTAATTCCTAACCCTAGATTAAATTGCCATTCATATTTAAGTTCCTCCACGAATGCTAAGAATCATGCCAATTACCCATCCATGAATATTAGAAATAATGCAAATCATTCATCCATGCATGCTAGATTTCATGAAAATTATCTTTTTGTGCATAACCATGGTTTTAAATATCATGATAGGAATAAGGATAACAAGGTAGATACATATCCTAAGAAAATCATGCATCATGGTAAATCTAAGACCTGTGTATCCAAGGCTAAAGACATTAACCCTAAGGGAGGGAAACAAATGCCTAAGAAAATGGTAGTTCTAGGAATGTCCAAAGTGGGCATATGGACTACAAGGTTAAAGGTCTAGAGAGGGAAAATCAAGCCTTGAGGGCAAGGCTTGATACATTAGAAAAAGCCCTAGAAAGATTCACGGTTGGATCTAAGGGCTTAGACATGGTGTTGGGTAGTATAAAACCCAACTATGATAGGTCGGGATTGGGGTACCGATCTAAGACCTCCAAGGGCAATGGAAAGAAGTATGCTGGGAAAGCATACAATCTTAGTAAGGAGGGAAGGTCCATGGATAGCAAGGGGATGCCATCCAAAGGTAGAAAGGGTGACTTAACCAAGGACAAGGTGTCCAAGGTTAAGAAAGCTCACTTTGAAGGCCAAGAGTCACTGGTGGCACACCGGTGTGGCTTAGTGTGGATCGAGTCACCTAGGGAGGTGGCTAAGGCTAAGAGCTCAAGGGGGAGCTCTAGGAGCCTTTGGGGTCCATGGTAAATGGATCTCAAAAGTTTCTCCCTTAGGAAATTAGGTGAAATGTGCCAAAAAGGATTGGAAGACTTGGGTAAGTCTTAATCTTAGATTTTGGCACATCAAAAGGAGAATTTAGGGGAAAAAATGAAAAAGGAGCTATAATTCACAAAATTGAGGTTTAATGGTGGAATACCATGTATTTCAGTGGTAGAAATGAATTGTGATCAAGGATAAGAAGAAACACTGAAGAGAAGTGAGAATTAGAACTTTTAGAATGAGCTCATTTGATACTTTTTAGAAGAAGTAGGATTTCGTGCCAATCTTGGGATTTAGAGTACATTTATTTGGAAATATATTTTTCCCAAGTAGATATTGGCTTCACAAATCTCCTCACAAAATTTCATATTTTTTGAAGATTTATAGAATTTTTAAGGCATTTCGGAAAGTTGGCTGAAAAACCTGAAATTCAGGTGGCAGTCGACTGCCCATTTGGGCAGTCGACTGCTATCAGCCCAAAAACTTTCTGTGAAGTTTGGCAGTCGACTGCCCATGGGGGCAGTCGACTGGTGGTCTGGGCAGAATGTTAATAAGTGATTTCTGAAGGCTTTTTCAGAAACACTTGGAATTATGGATGAACCTTAGGGTGCGTTTGGTTCAGGGTGATCAGTGATAACCTTGGTTATCTGTCCAAGGTTATTGTTGATAACCTTGTTTGGTTTAGATTATCATCAATTCCCAAGTAATGCAGTATTACCGCCACATCAGCAAAACGTCATCAAATGGGGGATGCAACTCGGAATTGGATAACCAAGGAAAACGGAGGTTTTTCTTGATTCCGGGGTTAAGGAACTTTTTTTCCCAAATTATCCCTTAATATTTACATTTTAAGATAAAAATATCCCTAATAATTAACTAAATTATAACTCGTTGCCGACTCACCGATTGACGACCGCAGCCCCTCCGGCGATCGGCGACCGGCGACCGGCGACCGACCGGCGACCGGCCGACGACCGCCGCCGGCCGGCGACCGACCGGCGACCGGCCGGCGACCGGCGACCGGCGACCGGCGACCGGCCGGCGACCGGCGACCGCCCGGCGACCGGCGACCGCCGCCGGCTGGCGACCGCCTGTTGGCGAACGATCGGTGGCAGTCGGACGATAAATAATTTTTTTAAAAAAATTTAGTATTTTAATTAAAATTTTATTAAATTAAATAAATTATAATTAGGATAAACTAATTAAATTTAATACAAAATATTACCTTACTTTTTAATTTTTAGTATAAATAAACATATATTATCATAATCCTTAATTTTAAATTAATGGGCAATATGGTAAAATATTATATTAGATTATATACTATTACCTCCAAACAAACAAGATTTTCTTTGATCATTTAAATTTAACCAAACAACATTAGATTATGTTTCATTCCCCATAACCTTGGTTATGTGATTACCAGGTAATCACATAACCAAGGTCATGTATGATAACTTGAACCAAATGCACCCTTAGAGTTGAGGACAATTCCTTGTGTCAATTTGAAAGGGTTAGAAGAGGCAAACACAAGGAATAATGACTTGATTTCAAAATGCCAAATCTTTTAAGGAATTTAGATGTGTACCAAAAGTCAAACATAGTTGATATTTTCATGATATCATATTTTTCTAGGATAGGGTATATCCAAGCAAGTGTGTTTGCAAACTTTATAATATTTTAGGTTTTGTAGAGTTCTAATTGGCACTAGAAGAAAGGTTGCTTGGGAGCAAGCCTTAATGGTGTCCAAAAGGGGAAGAACTCGGATGTTGGGTTGGGGATAACTCAACATGGTGTTTAGGAGGTTAAGTTGGGTAGAACTTAGCCTGGGAAAAATGAAAATTGGGAGAAGGCATGGGAAAGGGGGAGGTTGCCTCCTAGTTGCCTTGATTTTCATCTTAAAATTTTTGAGTTTTGTGTCAAACTTGGGAATGGTGATAGATACATGGGTAGATGTATTTTTCCCAAGTAGGTATGGGTACCACAAAGTTCTCCACAAAATTTGAGAATTTTTGGAGATTTGTGAAATTTCTGACGCATTTATGAAAATGGCCAGAAAAGACAGAAATCAGAGTATCAGTCGACTGCCCATTTGGGCAGTCGACTGCCAGAGGCTGATTTGGGTATCAGCAGCTGGTTTGGGGTCTAAATGACAAGGAACAAGTGTATGGGGGTCTAGTACACTGTGTTTAGGGTCATTGGGAATTTAAAGAACCAATAATTGGGTAATTATTAGGTTCTTTTTTATGTATGGCAAAGGGGGAGAAATAGTGTGTTTTAGTAGGAAACCAATACCTTTGCTAGAAAGAAACCCTAGGTTTAGGAGGAGCTAAGTTTGAGGGGGAGCATGGCTGCTCCCTTCCTGGCGTAAGGGAAACCTTGGAGAGGTTCTTAAAAAGCCTTTGTAAGTCCAGTGTAAGGGGGAGCTTGGGAGAAGCTTTAAAAAGCCCGGTTTGGTAGAAAATCCTAACTTGGAGGGTTAGGTGGGAAAAGTCCTAGCTTGGAGGGCTAGGTGTTGGAAAATCCTAACTTGGAGGGTTAGGTGGTAAAAGTCCTAGCTCGGAGGACTAGGTGTTAGAAAATCCTAACTTGCAGGGTTAGGTGGTGAAAATCCTAGCTTGGAGGGCTAGGTGTGGGAAAATCCTAACTTGGAGGGTTAGGTGGTGAAAATCCTAGATTGGAGGGCTAGGTGTAAAATTCCTAACTTAGAGGGTTAGGTGTGGGATGCCTTGGGATAGGATCCAGTTATGCATTGCATATGCATTCATTTAGCATGGTTTTTGCTATTTACAACTATCTTGCTTTCCTAACTTAAACGGATTGCCAAACAACAAAAAGGGAGAGATTGTTGGAGCAATCGGCCCTAAGATGGTCCGGAGTGACCATAGGTTTTGATGTTTGGGCAAAGGGTTTAAGTTAGGTTTTCCCTTGTATTCTTATATATGTATGTTGAGTGTGCAGGTTGTACAGGTTACACATATGGACTTGACTGGACAGTCTCGGTACTGTGAAGGATGGCATGGAGGCAAGCTGGAGGCTTGCGTGCACATCCGAGGGACCTTGGTGAGCAGGGATGATGAGCTGATAGGCGCGGACTTCGAGGCATGCATGAAGGATGGCATGGAGGCAAGCTGGAGGCTTGCGTGCATCCGAGGGATGACAGCCGAAGATGAAGAGGGCGCGAAGACAATAGTCGAGGCTGTGGATGAGGAGTCAGTCGAGTCATGAGGAACGAGTGCTAGGTGAATGTACTCAGGAAGAGATTCAGCTGGGGACCAGTCGACTGCTCTGGGAGCAGTCGACTGGTAGGTGGCTGGTGAGCTGGCAAATTCGAACGTTCGGAGTGTCAACGGTCGAATTTGGCTGGCACCAGTCGACTGCCCTGGGGGCAGTCGATTTGTAGCGAGAAATCAGTCCCGAGTCCTATTTAAAGAGGACTTCATGGTGGCTGAGTTTCTTGACGAAACTTGCTTGGATAGGGCAAGTTAGTAGTCTTGTATACTCAGGAAAGTGTCCTTGGTATTGTGGCGAGGTTTCTCCACCGACAAGGAGCGACGAGTTCTAGCCGGAGGTTATCCGGGGTTTGATCCACCGACGGATTGTTGGATTAGTCACCCGACCAGGGTGGATACCAACTAAAATCACCGTGTTAGCATTGGTTAGTGATTTTATTATTGTTTTACTATTATTTCCGTTGTACAAACTAACCATGTAGGAACAAGAATTCGGCGAAACGCTATTCACCCCCCCTCTAGCGTACGACAAACGAGCTTACAGGTATTTCTTCATGTTTAGTCGTTGAAACATGTTTAGCGGTGCTATCTACCAGTACCTTGTGCGTAGATACGGGAGCCACTGATCATGTCTGCAATACTCTGCAGGGGTTCCAGGAAACCCGACGGCTAGCAGATGGGGAAATCGTGGTCTACATGGGCAATGTTACGGAGGTGGCTGCAGTTGCAGTGAGAGATTTTTATTTATCGTTTGAGAGAAATAAAGTGTTGGTTTTGAGAGATTGCTTATATATACTCTCTTTTAGAAAGAACTTAATTTCGGTTTCTAAATTAATAAAGGATGGATATTCTATTGCTTTTAATAATAGAGTTGTTATAAAGAGAAATAGAGAGATTATTTGTTCGGGTACTATGGTTGGCAATCTGTACACTCTAGAACCAATGACTCCCACGATGCCGACAGAAGTCAATAGCTCATCATCTAACCTAAATAAGAGAAAGGAACCTTCTAAAATGAACCAGACATATCTTTGGCATATTAGGCTTGGTCATATTAACCTTAGTAGGATTCAGAGGTTGATAGTCGATGGGTCCTTGGGTTCATTGGTGGTGGAAGACTTCCCGACCAGTGAGTCTTGCTTGGAAGGTAAGATGACCAAGAGGCCTTTCAAGGCTAAGGGGTATAGGGCCAAAAATGTGTTAGAATTGGTTCATTTTGATTTGTGTGGTCCTATGTCCATCCAGGCTAGAGGTGGCTTTGAATACTTCGTTACTTTTATTGACAATTATTCAAGGTATGGATACATTTCTCAGATGCGCCACAAGTTTGAATGCTTTGATAAGTTTAAAGAATTCAAGGATGATGTGGAGAAATATCGACGTAAAAGTATCAAGACACTACGATCTGATTGTGGTGGCGAGTACCTCTTTGGAGAGATTAGGACCTTCCTATCTGAGGCTGGGATTCAGTCTCAGCTAACTGCACCCGGAACGCTCCAACAGAATGGGGTGGCAGAAAGAAAGAATATGACTCTTACGAAAATGGTTAGGTCAATGATGAGCTACTTTGACTTACCTGATTCGTTCTGGGGATATGCTCTGGAAACGGCAACATACATTCTGAACATGGTACCATCTAAGTCAGTCCCTTCTACTCTCACAGAACTGTGGATTGGGCGAAAGCCTAGTCTAGGACATGTTCAGATTTGGGGTAGCCCAGCACATGTGCTGAAGGGAGATACTGATAAGTTGGAATCTTGTACGAAAGTACGTTTGTTCGTAGGCTATCCTAGGGGAACGAAAGGTGGTCTGTTCTATAGTCCTAAGGACCAGAAGGTAATCGTTAGTATGAATGCTAGATTCTTAGAAGAAGACTATGTGATGAACCACAAGCCCAAGAGTAGACTAGTGCTTGAAGAGTTAAGAGGGGGCGTTCCGACCTTAGGATCAACTGTACATGAGGATACACCACAAGTCACTACACCATGTGTCACACGAGATACACAGGTGGTGCCTCGTCGGAGTGGGAGGGTTGTTAGACAGCCTGAGAGTTTCATGTTTTTGGGAGAGTCTTCGGACTTGGTCTGTGGTACACATGAACCAGATCCCTAGATCTATGATGAGGCTCTCCAAGATAAGGATGCAGATTCTTGGCAAAGTGCGATGAAATCTGAGATAGAATCTATGGATTCTAATCACGTTTAGGATCTAATAGAACCACCCAATGGTGTAAAAACCATTGGATGCAAGTGGATCTACAAGAGAAAGAGAGGATCAGACGGGAAGGTTGAAACCTTCAAAGCAAGACTTGTTGTGAAAGGGTACACTCAGAAAGAGGGTATCGATTATGAGGAGACTTTTTCACTGGTAGTCATGCTTAAGTCTATCCGGATTCTCTTATCTATTGCCGCTCATATGGACTATGAGGTATGGCAGATGGACATCAAGATAGCATTCCTAAACGGAAGTCTAGAGGAGACCATCTACATGAAGCAGCCAGAAGGGTTCATTGCAAAGGACAAAGAGCATCTAGTGTGCAAGCTTAATCGATCTATTTATGGATTGAAGCAAGCTTCGCGATCTTTGAACATCCGCTTTAATGAAGTAATCCAATCATATGAATTTATTCAAATCTCGGATGAGTCATGTGTATACAAGAGATGTGACAGAAATGTAGTGGTGATTCTTGTACTCTACATAGATGATATTTTGTTAATTGACAACAATGTCAAAGTGTTATCACACGTAAGGGTTTGGTTGTCCAAACAATTTGATATGAAGGACTTGGGAGAAACGGGTCACATCCTTGGGATCAAGGTCATAAGGGATCGCTAGAAAAGGATGTTGTGCTTATCCCAAGCTTCATATATTGACACTATCCTGACTCGTTTTAGCATGGAAAACTCCAAGAAGGGTTTTCTACCTTTCAGGCATGGAGTTCCTCTATCTAAGGAGATGTGTCCGAAAACATAGAAGGAGATAGAGGAAATGAAGGCGATTCCTTATGCATCGGCAGTAGGAAGCCTCATGTATGCTATGTTGCACACGAGACCAGATATCTGTTTTGCCGTGAGCATGGTTAGCAGATATCAGAGTAATCCTGGACAGGGACATTGGGTTGCAGTAAAGCATATATAGAAATTACCTGATACGAACTAGGAATTATATGCTGGTTTACTAGGCAGATCAATTAGTCCCTATGGGTTATACGGATTCGGATTTCCAGTCAGACAGGGACAAGAGTAAGTCTACCTCAGGGTTTATGTTTACTTTAGGAGGTGGAGCCACCATAGAAGTTGAGTATGTGGTAGCCTCAAAGGCAGCCAAAGAAGTTGTATGGCTCAGGAACTTCATCATGGACTTGGATGTGATTCCTGGTTTGCCCAGATCTATCACAATCTTTTGTGATAACAGTGGTGCAGTTGCAAACTCGAAGGAACCACGAACCCATATGGCGAGTGAACACATAGAGCGCAAGTACCACCTTATACAAGAAATCGTAAAGCTAGGAGATGTAGCTGTCGCCAAAATTGCATCGGAGGATAACCTGACGGATCCTTTCACTAAAGCTCTTCCAGCTAGAGCTTTTGATCGGCATGTGGAGGATATGGGAGTCAGATGTATGGTAGTGAGAAAATAGCATAGTCTTTGAGTATATGTGGGAGATTGTTTGAGGTGTATACTGAAAGACTTGCTTCTTTTATATGATCATCTTCATTTTGAAAAGAGAATCACAACAACACTAGATGCTTGTTTATATTAGTACATGCATAAAAGTCCTTTACTTTGTATTGTAGATAACATGGTGTGAGGTCACCCATGGAAGATCATGTTATCAGCCCCTTGCCTAGTATAAGTAGAAGCTCACTGCCGAGATGGAATTGGACAAACCATCGGGATGGTTGTAGTGTAATTAGGTGTGGTTGGTTTTGACCATAGAATTACACTAGTGTACATTGTGTGCATTGAGCAGGACCAAAACCAGAGATCATCCAATTTGTAGTGACTTGATAATTGGATTGGATCTCAGATTTTATTATGGAGTATGATCCCTAAATCCCGATATAATAATGGGCGTATTTGATTAATTATTATTTTTTCTTTGATTTAACAATGGACGAGATCTATTCTGTTAGATCGATAGACCTGGTAAGTTGGAGAATAATATTAATTATATGGTGTGCTGTTGATTATTGACGGAATTCGTGTCCTGGTGAGTCGGGATGATGATGCCCCCTTGATGAGCTCAAGAGGTTCATCATGTTAAACACAGCAGGTGGATTCGATCTGACATGATGATAAGGTCGAGTGGTACTAATCAAGGATCCAAAAATTAATTAATTTAATTTGTTAGTAATTTAAATTAATTAACGGGCATTCAATATCTTAAACACGGGGGGATGGACGACTCATAATAAGTGCAACCCATAAGAAAACATGGGGGTTGGTGAGGAAGTTCAATTAAGATCCTTTAGTGGAATGGATCTTAATTAATGGATTGGTTTTAGATCCATTAATGGGCCAAGATCCAACTCCTCCTCTTGGTCCCTACCTTAGCCCTATATAAACCCCATGGGATCATGAAACCAAGAATAATTAATCCAATTAACCATCTAACCTAGGTGTAACGCCCGCCTTTTTCCCACACCTTACGGTGTGGTGAGAAAGGCATCGTTACGCTGAACATACATGTACATATAAAATGTCTTAATGCAACGGAATAAATTTTTTTCTTTTTCTTCTAAACATGCTTTTAACCATGCAACTAATACATGAAACATCCATACATGCCTAAACCTGTCATTCATAAACTTACATGCATAGCATCATAACCTAACCGTTCCATAACTTATTCATCATTACCATAAGTAGCAAGTAACTTATCCGTAACCATAGCATCATGAGTCTTAAGTCATTCACTAGGCATAACCATTATAAACATAACATCAAGTCTAAGGAGGCATTTTTAAAACCCAAGACATGCGATATGTGTAAATAAGAGGAATCCTTTGCCAAGTCACCGCCACACACACACATGCTTTTGCCTCTCCTGCTCTTCCCTTAGTAACCTCTTGCTTGATCTGCGGTACGAGGAAGATAAGACTATAAGCACACAGGCTTAGTAAGACCCTTTCCTACTCACTAAAACCATACGTCAGTTAAACATAAACATATCAAGTATCTGACATAACATAACTCTGAACATAAACATAAGCATAGTCATGGCATAAGTCATAAGCATATGAAGAACTACGTAGCATGGTTCCTAACTTAACCATAGATCTACAACATACTTAGCATGGCATAAATCTTAACATACATGAACATGAAACATAGCATGGTATACTTCTTAACATACATGAGCATGGAACATAGTGTTGGTGCAATTTGCACTAATAGTTAAACCTGAGTTTTGATGAATGACAAATAGATTAAAGTTAGACTTGCTTTTGGTTTTGACCTCTTTACTAAGTGTGTAGGGTTGAAAGACTTAGGACCTGACACCAGGCTGAAGTCCAGGGTGGTTGAGTCCTGACGGGAAGTCCAGGGTGGTTGAGTCCTGGCGAGAAGTCCAGTTGGGTTCACGGGGCCTGACAACTGGCTGAAGCCCAAGTTGGTTGAAACTTAGCAAAAAGACCAGGGTGGTTGAGCCCTGGCAGGAAGACCTGGTGGGTTAAGAAGTTGAGTAGAGCTGCACGAGGTAAGTGAGGTAAGTCACTTGAGGAGCAAACCAGTGAGGATGGGTCATATTTTAGGACTGTAGGCGCGGTCCAACTTAGGCCCATTTTGGTGACCTCGGTTGAGTCCTGGTTAGATCCTTATCCAGGTTTGGACGGGGTCTAATTAACTCTAAATGCATTAACTCTATTTTACAGAATTTATTTAATTAACTCTAAATGCATTAACTCTATTTTACAGAATTTATTTAATTAGATTCTAAATGCATTAACTCTATTTTACAGAATTTATTTAATTAGATTTTGTAGTTAAATTTTATAAAATTATTCCTTATCTAAAGCCTTGGTGGAGGATAAATTATCATTTAAATTATTCGTATTTCCTTCTTTTTAGAGAATAAAATTATTCCTACTAATGCTTAAAATTCTCACGTAAAGCTTAGCTGGAAGGATAAAATCTCCTTTTTAAATTATTAATAAAATTGTAAGAGGATAAAACCTCTCGGTTAACTTTTCAATATTCTGTATTTATATTTTATTTAAATTATTTTCTTAAATGAAGCAAAGGATAGAAACATTATCTTGTTTTTAATTATTTTATCTTGTTGATGGATAAAATTTGAGCTGAGAAGATCATGCATCGAGGCACTATAAATAGAAGCAAGCAAGACCTCTAACAGATAAGAAAATTTGATTCTGGTTCAAGCTTTGGCGCTCTCTTGCTTCCACGCTCCTCTGCTGCGGTTTGTGCTTTGACTCGACGCTCTCCAACCGCTGCTGGAAGATCGCTCCCAACACCCAAGCTGCTTCAGATAAATCTAAGTGTTGGGTAACGAATTTTTTTTCTACACTTAAATTATTTAAGGGGGAAGTGTAGGGCTGTTACACTTCCGCCCAATCTTGTATTCGAATCACTCTATCGGTAGTTTGTCGATAGAGGTTTTTAGTGGATTGCCCACAGGAAAGGTTCAAGGAACCTGGGCCTTCGAGTAGGAGTCAGCGAAGGCTCCGAACGAAGTAAAACTCCTCGTGTAATTTTTTTTATTTTTCGCTTTCGCATTTCGTTTTAATTTTTCCGCTGCGCACGTTATAAAAAGCATCGTACAATTTTCTATCGACTCTGATTTTATAACGAAGATTTTAAAAGTCACGTGATTCACCCCCTCTCTCACGTGCATCGGTCCTACAAGTGGTATCAGAGCCAAGTTCGCTCTGTATCGGTGCAACCACCATAAAAGCCGGGGGAAATCCAATTCTTTTTCGTTTGTTTTTGTGTTTTCGCTGCACGATCTAAATTAGGTATTGTTGCCTAAATTTAGATATTTTCTATCGATTTTACTCGAATTTGGGCAACACCATTTCGAGTCGTTTTTTGTTCCTTTCTTCTCCTTTTCCTACCACACTACTAATCCAAGACCTAGTCTTGGAACAAGTGTTTTTGTTGTTGTCTATTTCAGATGGCTCAAGGTGAAGGATATAGTACTGCCTGTCCTCCGCTCTTCAATGGGGAAGACTTCCCTTACTGGAAACGAAGAATGGAGGTGTACCTAAAGACTGATATGGATCAATGGTTCGCGGTGCAATCTGGCTACGAACCACCAATGGACGAGGGAAACAATGCACTACTGAAGCATGACAGATGGAACCTAGAAATGAAGAAAAGGGCTCAGATTGAGTTCAAAGAACAGAACACACTCCAATGCGGATTAACCAAAGAGGAATTGAACCGTATCGGCCCAACTGAATCTGCCAAAGAACTTTGGGACAAACTGCTTGAACTGCATGAAGGCACCTCAGATGCGAAGGTAACAAAAAGAGATTTGTTATTGAATAAATTATTTAACATAAAAATGCAGGAAGGTGAGTCTGCAAGCCAACTCCACGCCCGGATCAAGGACATACTAAATGGACTCCACCTCATTGGGCACAAACAAGAAAATAGAGATATTATAAGGTATGCACTAAATGCCTTTCCTAGAAACTCTTTATGGGCATCCATCATAGATGCTTATAAAATTTCTAGGAATCTTTCCAAAATAAATTTAGATAAACTATTCTGTGAATTAGAACTGCACGAACAAACTAACGCCAAGGCCGAGAAAGGATTTGCTTTGTTTGCAGGTTCTTCAAAAGAAGTCAAGTCGAAGAAGAAAATTCAAGAATCAGAAGAAGAGTCAGACTCAGACTCAGATGACGAGGAACAAATGGTTAACTTAGTAAGAAAAGTCCTCGCCAAAAAGAAAAGCAAATTCTCGGAAAGAGATTTCCAAAAGATAATGAAGCCAACCAGTTATGGAGACAAAAGCAAAATAACCTGCTTCGGTTGCAACAGAAAAGGACACTTCAAACATGAATGTCCCTACAAAACGGAGGACCAATCAAAGAAAAGCAAGAAGAAGAAGGCTCTTCAAGCCACTTGGGACGAGAGTTCGGATGACTCTGACTATGAACCACCAAAGAAGACAAGCTACCTCGCGCTAATGGCAACTGGACCCGGGTCAGACTCGGAGCACGACGAAGATTCCGAATACGAGTCGAGTCAAGAGATCAGACTCTTTTCGGACGACTCGACTAAGGTATATTTAGATTCAGTTAATGAAAAATTTTTTAAGATTATTTCCATTTTAAATAAAAAATTACTTGCATCTGAATCTAGGAATAACTAGCTCCTTAAGGAAAATCAAGACCTTAAGGAGCAATTAATTAATACCAGAACATTAACTGAACAAACTCAAAATCAAAAGACAATTGAGCTTGAAACTGAAAACTCCACTCTAAAGGGCGAAGTCCTAAAACTTAAGGATCTACTAGCAACTTTCACAACCCGATCCAAGAACCTTGACCTCATTCTTGGATCACAAAAGGGCATGTACAATAAATCTGGGATAGGATATAAATCAGGATCAGCCCAAAGATCCTTTATCTCCTTTATCCACCCCCGCAAAAATCAACGAAAAGCGTGGGTTCCGAAAGCTTACCTAACAAAGCAAGTAGGTCAGAATCAACTTTATGTCCCAAAAAGGGACATCCACTACATTGACCCTAGACACCCAGTCTACAATTTAGGGGGAAGCTCCAAATTAGTTGGCACCTCAAAGTCACCCTTTACCCGTCTGGGTACCTAGGACTAGTTTCAAAAGTTAGTCTGACACTTGACCTACTCAGTACCAGGGTAGGGCGAGCTGATAGTACGTTAGGGAAGCTGATCTAAGGAGTCAGGTAGGGGAAGGCGTCCTCTATTTGGTCTTCTTAGCCCAGTGGAACTAGCCGAAGCTACCTCGCCACATCCTAGACTAGTTAGACCAAGGAGTTTCAATAGGTAGGTTAAAAGTACAACTTCCTTAAGCGGTTTTGACTAGAAAGTGGTTGTTGATCCAATAAGGTTTCGGCCAAAGAAGACCTCTGTGCCTCGCCACGGCCTGGAAACCAATTATGGAAGTATACTTTTAAACTGCTTCTTGTCAAACCTGAATCTAACAAAAGGTCAGATTAACTTTTATAAATCAAACTCAAACTTATCTCACACAAATCATAGGATACCTTTGATTGACAACTTAGATCAAGTGAGATGAATAAGGACAACTAAAATCAAATTCAAAATTCAAATTAACAAAATCAAAATTCAAAATTCAAATTACTAAAATCAAATTTCAAAATTCAAATTAACAAAATCAAATTTCAAAATTCAAATTAACAAAATCAAATTTCAAAATTCAAATTAACAAATTCAAAATTCAAAATTCAAATTAACAAATTCAAAATTCAAAATTCAAAATTCAAAATTCAAACTAACAAAATCAAAGTTCAAAATTCAAATTAACGAATTCAAAATTCAAAATTCAGATTAACAAATTCAAAATTCAAAATTCAAATTAACAAAATCAAAATTAATAAAATTCAAATTAATTCAAAATTCAAATTTAAAAATTAATAAAATTCAAATTCAAAATTCAAAATTAATAAAATTCAAATTTAAAAATTCATAAAATTCAAATTTAAAATTCAAATTCAAAAATTCATAAAATTCAAATTCAAAATTTAAATTCAAAAATTAATAAAATTCAAAATTCAAATTACTCTGGATGATGCATACCTTAAAAGATTTTAACTTAGATTTTAAGAAAGTCAAAACTTTTATAGATAATCTAAGTTCAATTAATCTAACCAAAAACCCAATTCACCACTCTAGGTAGAATGATGCACATTTGATCTTCTCTTGTTCAGGCCAGTCCAGCAGCTCCATTTACTTTCTACGGCCTTGAACCACGCTTGAGCGTCCCACGGTTCACCGACACCCGAGAAATTTTCCGGCTTCAGCCTCAACCACTGGATCAGATAAGCCTCTTGTCGTGCTACAGTGGTCGAGCCTGACGGAGGAGTTTGCATAACCGTAGGTGCGACAGGTATAGCAGTCTGGTTCGCCGGAGGAGTAGTAGAATTTTCTTGTTGGTTCATCAGGGTATTAATGGTTTGCTGCTGCTCGGTGACTTGACGCTGAAGTTGGGTCACTAATTGCATCAGGTCAGGCGAGGTGGTAGTCTCATTAAGTCTGTTACTCTGCCTTCTAGCCATGCTTTTCTTCATAAAGGACAAGTATGGATAATATGAGTTATTGTTATACCTCCCCCATATGAAATTCTAAATTATTTAATTAATATATATATATATATATATATATATTTTTAAATAAAAGAAAGTATCGTTCATGTTCACATATCTTACAAGTACTTGCCATTATCTATCATAAGACATCATTCATACCTGCATATTCTAGAAACATAACATATCGTAAGAGTGCTTACTATCATAAAATATACCGAAAGGTACTTACTTGGAAGCGGCAGGAAAGAGGCTTGATGTGTGTGTAGTGAGATGACAACTGCTCTGATACCAACCTGTAACGCCCGCCTTTTTCCCACACCTTACGGTGTGGTGAGAAAGGCGTCGTTACGCTGAATATACATGTACATATAAAACGTCTTAATGCAGCGGAATAAAATTTTTTTCTTTTTCTTCTAAACATGCTTTTAACCATGCAACTAATACATGAAACATCCATACATGCCTAAACTTGCCATTCATAAACATACATGCATAGCATCATAACCTAACCGTTCCATAACTTATTCATCATTACCATAAGTAGCAAGTAACTTATCCGTAACCATAGCATCATGAGTCTTAAGTCATTCACTAAGCATAACCATTATAAACATAACATCAAGTCTAAGGAGGCATTTTCAAAACCCAAGACATGCGATATGTGTAAATAAGAGGAATCCTTTGCCAAGTCACCGCCACACACACACATGCTTTTGCCTCTCCTGCTGCTTCCCTTAGTAACCTCTTGCTTGATCTGCGGTACGAGGAAGATAAGACTATAACCACACAGGCTTAGTAAGACCCTTTTCTACTCACTAAAATCATACGTCTCTTAAACATAAACATATCAAGTATCTGACATAACATAACTCTGAACATAAACATAAGCATAGTCATGGCATAAGTCATAAGCATATGAAGAACTACGTAGCATGGTTCCTAACTTAACCATAGATCTACAACATACTTAGCATGGCATAAATCTTAACATACATGAACATGAAACATAGCATGGTATACTTCTTAACATACATGAGCATGGAACATAGCGTGGTATAATTCTTAACATACATGAGCATGAGACATACTTATACATGGCATAATTCTCGGCATACATGAACATGAAACATACTTATCATAGCATGAGATATAAGCATAAGCATAAACATAAAACATACTTACCCTGGCGCGATGCATAACATGGATGTATGCATGAGTCAAATGCCTTTACTACATAAGGATGCTTAGTTTTAAAACCATACTTTTAAATGCTTAGCATAAACATAACATCATTGGGGTCCCCGGCTTATACCACATACATACATCATAAGCGCGCATCCCTAAGTAAATACGAGGTAGCTAGCCTCGACCTACTTGTAACACCCCAAATTTGTCAATGTAAAAGCATGACAATGTATGAAAATGGTTATAATGAAATGATATAAATTTCATGCAATCGCATGTTATGAAATGTCATGAATACATGAAATATTATATTCATGAAATATTATTATCATGAAATGTTATGTGAATAATATTTATAAAATATTATGTAAATAATGTTACGAATTCAGGAAAAATATTAAAAATATTATGAATTCATAAACATGAAATATTATGAAATTTCATGATGGACTTGGCTTAATGGGCTTTGATATGGATTAGTGCAAAAGGTGATAAAAAGGAGGGAGCAAGGATTGAACCTTGAACCTCCTAGTTGCACTCTCCATGTCTTAACCACTACACCAAGCATTGTTTCTTGTTGAGAGGATGAGAAACATGCTTGTTAAGTGTGTAAGAGTGAAGAGACATGTCTTTTCATGAGAGAAGTATAAATAAGGGAAGTTGGAATAACTTCCTCTTCCTTTGATCTTCTTCCTCACTCTTCCAAAACCGAAAACTCACTCTTCCCTTTCCTTCTCATTTTCGAAAACATACTCTAGAGATAACCCTAGGGCAATTTCAAGAAGGAAAGTCAAAGTGCCATTGCCATCTACTAAGTCCAAGGAGTCCTAGAGAAAGTTGGAAGAAGAGGATCTTCACATACCCTCCAAGTGTAGGGTACCCTACGGTTTAAAGAAATTCTAGTGCAAGGATGTAAGTATCCCCTCGCCTGCAGTATAATGGTTATGTGTGATCCTTGTTATTTTTCTTGTACAAAATTTAGGGCTTTTCACCTTTGAAAGTTTCGGCCCCCTCTTGAAGGGAGGCCTTGGTCACTTTTTATTACATGGAAAGATTCCTTGAAATTTAGGGTATGCTTATATGTTGTTTCCCTTCATGTTGTAATACCAAAAATTGAGATTTGCACCCTTATAAGTTTCGGCCAAGCATGATAGAAATTAGGGTTTGGGGATTTTATGATTTTCTATAATGGATTCATGTTTAGGAATGTAGATCAAGTGTTTGAATATATGTTTGTATGAATATTTGATACTCCTACCCTATGAAACTAGGGTTAGGGTTTAGATGGGTTTCGGCCAAGACCTAGGAATTAGGGTTAGTGGATGCTAACCCCACTTTGAGGGTTAAACCATGTTTAAATTGTTAACATGAAATATACTAGAGGTGTTTGTAAGAATGTTTGAAGGAATGCTTGATTGGAAAACCAAACTCCTTTACTTGTGAGTTTCGGCCAACCCTAGTTCTGGGGTTGAGAAGTACCTAATGAGACCATGAAGCATGCTACTACATATGTGATGTGTGTATAAATTATATGACCTATCTTGTTAGGTATAAAAGCATGCCTATAGCCCATGGGGGCACCTTGATGATATGAACATGATGTGTTTGATAATATGCTTAAAAAGGGTTACTCTATTGAAACTGGGATCAAGAGCACCCAAATGTGTGGTGTGTCCCTAGGGGATCAAGAGCACCCGAATGTGTGGTGTGTCCCTTTGAGAAGTGATTAAGAGTACCTTTAGGCATATACATATATGAGTAATAGCATGATAAATTACTTTACTTTGAAGATTGTGTACCCGACTCGGAAGGGGGTCGTTAAACAAATCCAATGTGCATGTTAACTGAAGGTCATGGCATTGGTAGGACGGAAGGGTCCTGCTCTAATTAGATTGGTGGCTCGCTACCCCAATTTATTAGGGAACGCGCATGATGTGGTACTACAACTGGGCCCTAGATGATGATATGATATTTTGAAGTACTTACCGTTATGGAACCTTTTTGAAAAACATTTCTCATCATGTGATCTTGTTCCGTAAAGTACTTAGAGATAAATTAATGTGATGTTTATGATGCTTTGATGAGATGCTTATGATGCTGATAATTCTATCTGATTACTGTGTACATGATGTGATGTATCGATATGGATTTTGTGAGTAGGCCCGGATTCTTACTAAGCATGTTTTGCTTACTAGTTCATGTTGTTTTTCTTATGCTGCAGATAGCGGTAAGAAATACTTGAACTAAAGGAAGAGGCAGAGGGAAGGCTAGAGGATGTGTGTGGTGATGGCTCGGGAAAGGATGAAAGATTCTATCTACCTTAGTTTGTCTAGAATCTAACAACTTCCGATAAAAGATTGAAATTGTATTACTATACTCTGAATATATGATGATTGTGACTACTCTACTGTTAGAGATATGGAACCTAGGTCATGTTAGATAATACTATTATTAATGTCTAATTCTTATAGTATGCATGCTCAGTAAAATGCTAGATGTTTACTATTTTCGGTTGCTTATGAATGCTTCTTTTGTATATGCTTCTTTTGCATGTATCTAAGACTAGATAACTCTTGCTATATTCTTACTTGAGATTTCATGCTATAGTGTGTTAAATGATCTTCATATTAGGTTGTAAATGCATGTAGATATAAAAGAAATGAAAAACCTTGCTTGGTAAATTAGTCTTCAATAAGCATGCTTATTACTAGTTCATGTATTGTAATTGTTTTGTTTGGATATACATGCTTACCTTGATAAATGATATGAATGTATGGACCCGTAACCCCGCCTTAAGGGTAGATATAAGGTCGGGCGTTACACTACTAGGGTAAGGACAGCATAGTCGGTAGTCCCAGAACCGGGGCGTTCTTAAGGTGCCCATCCCTGTTGCACAGCTTCGGTAGTGCCAGAACCGTGGACAACTTCGGTAGTCCAGAACCGGGGCGTTCTTAAGGTGCCCATCCCTTGGACCCTTACTTCGGTCCGGTACAAGCCTCATTCATAAAATAAAATAACTATGCATGCTTCATCATTCATACTTGTCTTTCATACTTATCATTCATACTTATTTCATATCATCGTTATGCCTTCATCATTCATACTTATCATTCATACTTATCTTTCATACTTAAGGCATAACCATCGTCTTCATTCATACTTATCATTCTTTATTCATAACATAGGACATACATGCATAATCATGTTTCTAGTCATAAACATTACCTTGGTTCATAAAGCTTGCATGATCTTGATACATAATAAACATGCACTTCAGACATGATACATTTCATCTAGCATACATAATCCTAGTATTCATCATAAAGCATGGATGATAAGCCACATATAAATAGGACGTATACTACTAGGGTTCATGACATTCATTCTAAAACATGCATATACCTTCATAAACCATAAATCTATTATAATCATTTATCAACCTACATGCATCATAACATATTCCTACCTCAATTACATATAGTCATGGTATATGATCTAAATATTCATGGGTGAAGCATAACATAAAATCTAACATACATAATCATGTGATATAATACATAAACAAAGATTTTTCGTACATAAAGGTCCTTAACTCATGCTTAACTACCTACTATTATCATGGTGACTTATAAACATGCATTCTTGAGATCTTAACACAAACCAAACCCTAGGTTTGAGTCTTGGCCGAAACCCTAAGGGGCCATGGGTCCTTAGAAAAATTTGCATAGTCATGGTCAACATCCAATCCCTTACATATTATGTCATAGGAACCCATTGGGACCCTTGATTGGTTTTAACCCTAAGTCCTAGACCTCATTCATGTTTTGGCCGAAACCCTAGAAGGGTAACAAGTACATGGGGAAAATTCATATAACACCATTATCACCCATAAGGTATCATAGGAAACATATTAATCATGCTTGGAAAGGTTGGAGTTTACCCTATCCCCTTAACCTTAATGTGGCCGAAACCCTAGGGGGTTTCTAGGGTGCTACAAAACTTCCAAAATCATACTTTTTGGCTTAAACTATCATGAGTAAACATTTGAAAACATAAAGGAAATCTTTAACATGATTTCTAGCCCAAACAAGGCTTGGCCGAAACCTCCCTAAGCCCTAACCATGGATTTTTCCAACATATCATGCCAATAAAACTTAGATCATGATAGATATCTTGAAAGCTATCATACCACAGGTGAGGGGGTCTTACCTTCCTTGATCTTGCTTACAAACTTTGAATAGAAAATAACAAGAGAACCTCCTTGTCTCTAAACTTCTCCTTAGTCCTTGTATCCTTGTAGAGGGCCTTAGATCTTCAAGATGGGGGCTTATGTGAACTTTTCCCAAGGGAGAAGGGGCTTGGAGTTTTCGGCTAGGAGGGGAGGAAGAAGAAGAGGAGAGTAATTGACTTGATGGAAGAAGAGAGGAGGAATGTAACTCCTTCTCTTATGCTTTTATGCCACATTAAGGAGGGTAAGTGAAGAG
This sequence comes from Boesenbergia rotunda, assembly GCA_024364735.1. Taxonomy (NCBI): domain Eukaryota; kingdom Viridiplantae; phylum Streptophyta; class Magnoliopsida; order Zingiberales; family Zingiberaceae; genus Boesenbergia; species Boesenbergia rotunda. The sequence continues at coordinate 12,477 of JAGFNQ010001307.1, read as the reverse complement.
TCATGGTGTCTCTTCATTCTTTCCCAAGCCTTAACAAAAATCTACTTAATTCCCTCATAGCACTCCCTTGCTAGGTGAATTGGTTGGTGCATGTATGGTTGTAGACTAGGTCCAAGGTTCAATCCTTGGTGCATGCACTTTATTTTTATTTTCTTTTTATTTCATTTTTCTTTATTTTCGAAAATTCCCTAAAATTCACCCATAATCATGCTAAAATTCCTAATTACAATTCTTTATATTTATATTAATTTATACCTAATTAAAACCCATTTTTTTGAGCCCATATAAAGCCTATTAGTACTTAGTTTCTCAATTTAAATGAGAAAACCATGGGTTTCTAGGCTAAGGTTCGTACTAATATTTCTAAATTCTTCGGAAAATTATCTAGACATGCTTAATATTTTAAAGAAAATATTAAGAAAATTTTCCGGGTCGTTACACTAGGCTTCTCTCTCTCTCTCCATCCTCATTCCTAGGTCACGGCGGCAAAGGGAAGGGCTCTTTCTTCCTCTTTGTTTTCTTCTCCTTTCCTCAAGCTCTCGGTGGCCGGTCATCACTAGACAAAGGGAGGCTTCTTTCCTCCCTTTTGTGGTGCTCGGTGAGGGAAGAAAGGGAGGCGGTGACCTACGCAAGGAGGGAGGGCGGTGCAAGGTGAAGGGTTTGGCCGGCGGTTTGGGTGAAGGAGAAGCTTGTTTCTCCTCTGCTCCTCCTTCTTCATCTTCCTCTCGAGGATCTTCTTGTGGCCGGTGTGCTTAGGAGTCTCAATGTGGCCGGCGATGCAAGGATAAAGGAGAGAAAGTTGGCCGACGCAACTCCTTTGGGTGGAGTTAGGGTTTTGGCTAGGTGAGGAGAAGAAGGGATTAATTGGAGTGCCTTGGTGATATCGGTTCTCGGTAGCTCAATGCCCACATGACGTCTGAGAGGGAAGGGACATACGGTAGAAGGCTACGAGGTAATAGGAAGGTATTATCCTCTTCCTAAGCTCTTATTCTTATTTTGGTGCCTTATTACTTTTCATCGTCATTTTATGTGTATTAGTTAATTATTTTGATTTTGAATCATAGCTAATAATTAATTAATTGGACCCCGACCATAAACATAAGAACCGACGATCCACTCATCGTCTCCTCGCGGTCGTTTGGTTAGGAGAATTACAAGGCACGATCTTTGTGATTGGCCAAGTTGTAATTCGTACCGAACGTTACAATGATGAGATGGTTCTTGGGAGACGGGTCTTCATTCGGATTAATTTTTAATTCGTAGATATAGAGAGGTCTCTCAAGGATGACCAAGTATTTGCTAGGGAAACCCGCCAAGCCATACCCAACAGTTTAATTAATGAAAATTTTAATCTGGGGACATCGAGAGGATTCCCATGCGTGAACAACCGATACCCAACATCTCCCACTTATATTAAGAGACTATGCTGCCATCAAACTGCCATACATATGATTCCCATCCCCTCCACATGCCTATCATAAGCTCTCGCTAGAAGGGCCTTAGTGAAATGATCTGCCAGGTTATCCTCTGATGCAATCATGGCGACAATAACTTCTCCTTGCTTTACGATGTCTCGTATCTGGTGGTACTGTTGGTGCTGGAAGCACCAAAGTCAAACCTATGTTTTGATTATGGCAAAGGGTTTAGACTGTGCTACTCAAGTGTGCAGGAAAAGTACTAGGTACACTAGGCACGAAGTCCTGGTTCTATGAATTGGGCAATATGTCCTGGCCGCGGGCTGGGCACCTAAGTCCTGACATAAGGTTGGGCAATAAGTCCTGGTCATGGACTGGGCACCTGATATGGCTCGCGTGTCGTACCACGAGTATCAAATTCAATTTAAGTATCGAACTCCTCTAAACTAATGTAGCATAGAGTAACTCGAGTCGTCTCCCAACGAATATAGTTGGTACATGATAATTCTCAGGATCGTATGTTATTTCTTTTGGGTTTTAGATATGAAACTGGGATTTGGATTTGAATGTTAATACTATGAAAAAAAATAGCAAAACAGGTATGAAATCTAGTTCTAATTAAGGAAAGACAATGTAGGTAAGGAAATATAGTTTACCCTAACTACAATTACAGCAAAGAAAAAGTAACTCGAAATAAGCATTCAAGAAATAGGGCATTAATGAAACCTAGACATGGAACAAAACCTATAGCATTAAAGAAATCTAAACTGATCTATCTTAATTGCATTTAAATGAAAACATGAAACTTAAAGCAATGGAAGAGCAATACAAAACAAGAGTTAATCAACTAAGAAACATCACAATTGAAATTAACTGTTCTAAGAAGCATTTAACCAAACACCATACAGTCATGATTGAAATTGCTTCAAGAACGTGCCAATTGATATGGAAAAGTTCCATCAAATACAAACATTCACAATCAATCACAAACATTCATCAATTAACTCAAAATAACTCAAATTTCAACACAATAATCAAATCCTAGCTATGAAGTAGACGTGGCTGCTGGTTGTGAATGAAGTGAAGGAACTGCTATGATGAGAGTAGCAACTGTGATGCTGGAAATGCTGTGTAGTAGAAGAACTGTGAAGAAGTGGATCAAATTGCTGTGAAGGAATTTCTGTAACGGAATTGCTGAAGGGAATAAATTGCTGGGAAAGAAATTGAATTGCTATGAAGGAACTGAAGCTGGCTACTGGATCTGAAGAACTGCTGTGAAGTAGGGGCTACCGAAATTGGAGCTGTGAAGAAACTGTGAAGAAGCTATGGTGATCGGATGCTGCTAAAAAGAAAACTACAAGGAATTGAATTGCTGTTAAGATCTGCAGCCGGATCTGATGAAGGCTAGCTACTGAAGGAGCTGCGAAGAAACAAAACTGCTAAAATTGAAAGAATTGCTGTAAAGGGAAACAAATGAAAGAATTGCAGTAAGAAATGGATCGCCAGCTGCGGAGGAAGATGGTTGATCGTTTCCTCTCAACCCGAGAGGAAACTGGTGAAGGAGATGGTCGACTAGGGCTCGAACCCCGGGCCCTTGCTCATGCGGTGATGATCCGGCCGACGGCGAGATGGAGAGGTGGAGATCCGCCGGCCGGAGGAAATGAAGCGAAATTGCTGATGAAGAAGGAGGTTGCCCCCTTTGCCGATCGATCCCCTCATCGAGTGGATGATAGCCCTTTTCTCTGTATCCCTTTGGTTCAGCTCAGCCTTGGTTTTGTCCAGCCTTGGGTCCGGTCCAGCTTGAGTTCAACCAAGCCAGCTTCAGCCCAGCACTTGGTTCAACCAAGCCAAGCCAACTTCAGTCCAGACTTGGGTTCGGTCCAGTTAGCCAAGCCAGAGCTCACAGCTCAGAAGAAAATTAGCAACGAACGGCTGAGATCGATTTGGCTTCATCCAACGGTCGAATCTCTTCAGATCTGAACCAAACTCCACAGATCCCAATCAATGGTCCTGATTTACCTATTCCCAGCTCAGATTAACCAGATCAGTGGTGGATGGTCTAGATTTTCCCTTTTCTTGAATGGATGGTCTAGAACATCTTGAGCTTGATCCAACGGTCAGATTACTTCTGATTTGGCTGAAATTTTCAGATATTGATCCCTGGTCATGATTGATTCTATCTTGAACTTAGATTGATTAGCTGTTGACCGATGGCTCACATCTAGCCGTTCTCTGGAATGAACGACTCCTATTAATCCGATGCTTGATCCCTTTGATCTGGATCCAATGCTGACTCAAGTCTGACCCGATTTGATCGAGGTCCATGATCATTTGAAGCCTACAAAATAATATTCAAATTTAGTACCAAAAATATCCCAAATATACAAAGATTTGAATTAAAAGCCAAAATCGAGGGAATACATGAAACCTAATACAATTGCAAACTTAAGCATATAAAATGTGGATCAAACATGGATTTTAGAGCCGAAAATAATCAACAAAATGGTGGTTAACAACACCGAAGACCTAGTGAGTGAAGCTGGGTAATAAGTCCTGGTCGTAGACTGGGCACAGAAGACCTAGTGAGTGAAGCTAGGCAATAAGTCCTGGTCGCGGATGTAACGCCCGAAAATTCTCGAAACTAATTTTAGAAATATCTTAGAATTTATTCCAAATTTATGGATATTTTTATAGAATTTTTCCGTAAAAGAAAGTGGCAAAAAGGGTTAAAAACAGAAAATCGCATAGGTGGGATTCGAACTCTTCACCTACGCTGTGAGAGACGAGCGGGCGGACTAGCTGCGCTGGTTTGTTTTGTTGAAACAGATTGAGCGAAACAATAGATAAGGTATAATTAGGTAAATTCGCCCCCATAAGTATAAATAGATAATTAAGGAGAGAAGTTTTATTTTCTTCACCCAAACCCTCATGCCGTCCCTCTCTCCTCCCTTGGGCGAAAACACACCAAGCCCTAGGGCTCTCCTCCGGTGGCCGGCCAAGAAAAAAACCAAGGGGTGCGGAGCGTTTCGTTCGTCTCGACGAGAGGAACGCGTAGGCGCGAACGGTTCATCAAGATCTCAAGTTTCTCCCGAGCCCTAGACGTCAATTTTGGTTATAAGTCCAAGATACCAAGGTAAGTACTGCTCACCTGCAGTAAGAGGCGGTTTTTCCGCAAGAATTTCCCTTAAAAGTTTTTAAAAGAGATATTTCCTTTTTGTTTAAGTTTTTGCATGTGATCTTAGTTCATTATATGCTTGTATAAGTTTGATAAAGCACCCTATGTGAGATTAGGGGCTAAGAAAGTTATGAGAAAAGAAAAGAGAAGATAAAGATAAGAGAAGAAAAGGCCAAGGCCTTAAGAAATCCCCAAAAGTCAAGACTTAGGGATTTAAGCACGCAAGGTGCTCGAGAAAATGCCAAGGCATTTACAGATAAGAAAGAAAAGAAAGAAAAGCTATTTTATTTTCTAAGGCCAGTACCCGGCGTCCAAGGGCGTCGTTAAAGAAATCCAGGTGTCCAATTCCAAGGTCTTGGCCCTGGTAGACCAAGGTCTGCTCTATTAGGATTGGTGGCTCGCTACCCCAACCTTTTAGGGAACGCGCATGAGATGGTACTTACGTCTTCAGTTGATCCAAGTGATTATTATTTTCAAGTATATGCTTTAGCAAAGTTTCTAAAGTTTAAAGAGTTTTCAAAAAGTTAAAGAATAGCTAAAGTTTCAAGTTGAGCCAAGAAAAGTAAATTGAGATTTATTAATGCTTGAGTATGCATGTTTTGAGTTATACATGTTCTTAGTTTTCTTTCAAGCATATAAGTATCTCATATGTTTTTCATATTGTTCAAGAAGCATGTTTGCACATTTCGAGATTTTGTGAGCTAGATAGTACTTACTAAGCTTTTTGCTTACTAGTTGCATTTCCTCTTACTGCAGATAAAGGTAAAGGCAAGCAATTCTGAAGGAAGGCGACGAGGCGGTGCTGAGTAAAGTGTGTGTGGTGGCTGATTTTGGAGAGATCCTTGAGACGAGACAATTTAGTTATTTGAATTACAATGTTTTAGTTTATTCAAATTTCAAGTTCTTGCTTTATGGAGTTTAGCGAACATTTAAGCTTTGGATAGTTTTACATGCTCAATTTCTTAGAGTAAAGATTCTATGTCATTTCATTTAGCATACATATCCTTATGATTGCATTGGATGAGTAGAAGTGTGAGTAGTTTGAAATATTGATACTTTGTTAGAGAAATAGATGCATGTGCCAAGATAGTATTAATTTCCCTTTGAATCAAGTTTTTATTGCTTAAGTATGTTTAGAAAAGTTGCTTTCTCATTTGATAATGCCTTAGGGATGTTTCAGAATTTTGTGTGATGAGTTTCAATGGTTAGAAGTTAAGTTTGGTACAAACTCTAGCTTAAAGTCTATGTAGATTTTTCATAACTTGCTAAATTCCGTAAAAGTTCTAATTTCAAGTTTATGGATTCGTTTTGATTGGCTAAATTGTTTAGAAAACTGGTATAGAGTATAGAAATGGTGTCATAATTTTATATGGCTCGAAAGTATAGGTTTGGTGGAGTTTTGAAACAAGGCTTTGAATCTGAAAATTCGGTTTTCAGACTTATCAGTCGACTGGTACAGTACTAGTCGACTGATACCCGTAAGCTGAGTTGGGCGAGGCAAGTTTCAATAAATATTTTCTTACGAGTTTTTTTGAGAAAGAAAGTGTGACATGGTATCATGCATGACTATTTAAGTTAGAATATCATTCTTAGATAGATTAAAAAGAAAAAAAAAAGATTTCCGCATTTTTAGTCGTGCATTAGAGTCGAGAAGTAGACAAAAGTAACGATCCGTCTAAGGCAGAGAAGGCGGGTCGCTACAGGTGGTATCAGAGCAGTTCCCATTCTCCAGCATCACACACACATCAGCATCAACCTTGTCGTCTTCAAGTAAGAAAGTTTTAAGTTCAGTTTTTCTATTGCTCCTTTATTTAATTGCAGTATAGAGAAATGCTTAAGTACTTACTCCTATGTGCATAGAACAAGGAAGCATGTTTAATACCTTAGTATCATGGAATCATGTTTAATCCCTAGAATGGATATTAGGTTACTAAGTAAGAAGACAAGTTTATACCTAGAGATGTAGTAGTTCCCTTATGCATTATTAGATGGCAAGAAGAGGCCGAGCTCCTAATGCAAGGAACAGAACTCCAGTTCAAGATAACAATGAGCCTGGCACAGAACAGCCAAACCTGATGGCAATCATTGCTCAAATGCAAGCTCATATTTCAGAGCAACAGAAGACCATCGCCACACTCATGGCAAATCAGCACCCAATGCCCCCTACACCACCCACAGCAGGAGTGGAAACTCCAGTGGTGGCTGAAGTTCCACCAGTCACCCAGGAGACCCCTGTCGTGAACCGAAGACAAGAAGCATACCTCGTGCAGTGGCAGAGGCTGAAACCTGAAAGCTTCTCAGGCACGACTGAGCCCTGGGATGCCCAGGCTTGGTTCAAGACTTTAGAGAGCACAATGGAGCTTCTTGACTGGCCAGAAGTCGAGAAGGTCAAATGTGCCTCCTTCTGCCTAACTGGAGATGCTCGTATGTGGTGGGAGCAGGTCAAGAGTAAGAGGATAGTCAACCAGATGAGCTGGACAGATTTCGAGCAAGAGTTCTATGAGGAGCTCTTCCACATGCGGGTTACCAACAAGCACTACGAGGACTTCATGGAGTTCAGACAAGGTAACCTACCAGTGGGAGAAGCAGTCGCGAAGTTCAACAGACTAGCTCGCCTCTGCCCAGAGCTAGTCAACACAGAGAGGGAGCGAGTCAAACTGATGCTCCGTATGCTAAGACCTGAGATAGCACTCAACGTGAACAGCGGGATTCATCGACCCCAGACCAGCGAGGAGCTGGTCAGTAGTGCTCTAGTCTCAGAGCACTACCTGAACAGCATCAAGGCACAGCAAGCACAGCAGAAGCCGGTCCTGATTGAGAACAAGGCAATAGGAGGCCAGAAGCCTCAGTCAAATAACCAGAACTGGAAGAACAAGAACCACAAAAGGAAGCAGTGGCCTGGCAGCCAAAAAGGAAACCCAGAGAACAAGCAAGCTAGGTATCCACCTTGTCCTAAGTGTGGGAGGACCCATCCAGGAGCATGCCTTTTGGGTGTAACTGGATGCTACTCATGTGGACAAGAGGGACACAGATCCAAAGACTGCCCAAACAAGTTTAAGGTACTTCCTCAGCAGTCCGTACAGTATGGAGGCAAGCCTCAGTTACATTACATGCCTACTATACTGGAGGGACCTCAGATCAGTCAGGGAGGGTTGGAAGCAGCACCAGTTCCAACCAATGTCAGAGTCTTTTCCCTCACGAAGGAAGAAGCTGCCAGCGCCTCCATGGTCGTAACAGGTCAAATAGTTATTTTTCAGCATTTAGCTACTACACTGTTTGACACTGGGGCGACCCATTCTTTCGTATCAGTACCTTTTGCTAGTAAGTTACAGGTGCCTACAGAGAGTTGGGAGTCCAGATTCCTGACAACTCTCCCTTCAGGGGAGATCATGGAATCCACCCAGCGGCTCCGGGCTGTGCCAATCAAGATTTCAGACCGAGAGCTATATGTCGATCTAATAGTCCTTGCGATGCAAGACTTCGACATCATACTGGGCATGGATTTCCTCAGTAAGTACAGCGCTTCAGTGGACTGCCGTAGAAGGAAGGTGGTTTTCAGCCCAGAAGGAGAACCACCATTCGAGTTTCAAGGAGCCCCAAGGAGGAAGACTCAGAAATTCCTCTCAGCCTTGGCAGCCCACCAGATGCTAGAACAAGGGTGTGCTGGTTTTCTTGCACGCATAGTGGACATAGAAGCAAAGGAAGAGCACAAGCAGGAGGATGTACAGGTAGTCTGTGAGTATCCAGAAGTATTCCCAGAAGAACTACCTGGACTACCTCCCAACAGAGAAGTGGAATTCGAGATCGAGCTAGTACCAGGTACCGGTCTGGTCTCGAAGGCCCCCTATGGTATGTCTCCAGCAGAGTTGAAGGAATTACAAGAGCAACTCCAGGAGCTACTAGACAAGGGCTTCATTCGCCCGAGTCATTCACCCTGGGGAGCTCCTGTACTTTTCGTCAAGAAGAAGGATGGGTCTATGCGTCTGTGCATAGACTACAGAGCTCTGAACAAGGTAACCATCAAGAACAAGTACCCTCTTCCTAGAATCGATGATTTATTTGATCAACTCAAAGGGGCTATAGTGTTCTCGAAGATAGATCTGCGTTCTGGGTATCATCAGCTAAAGGTTAAAGAAAGTGATATCCCCAGGACGGCCTTCAGGACAAGATACGGCCACTACGAATTTGTAGTGATGCCTTTTGGAGTAACCAATGCTCCAGCAGTCTTCATGGAGCTGATGAACCACATCTTCAGGGAGTATCTCGATAAATTCATCATTGTATTTATTGATGATATTCTCATATACTCACAGACTCCAGAGGACCATGCTACCCACTTGAGGATAGTGCTGCAGATCCTTCAGCAGGAGAAGCTCTATGCAAAATTCTCAAAGTGTGAGTTTTGGCTAGATCAGGTGACCTTCCTAGGTCACATTGTATCCAAAGAAGGCATTCAAGTTGATCCAGCCAAGATAGAAGCAGTCAGCAACTGGTGTAGACCCAAGAATGCTAGTGAAATCAGAAGCTTCTTAGGCCTGGCAGGATATTACAGAAAATTTGTGGAGGACTTTTCCAGAATAGCCTCTCCACTCACAGCCCTGACCAGAAAGAACCAGAAGTTTGAGTGGTCAGATAAATGCGAGCACAGTTTCCTAGAACTGAAGAAAAGATTGACTAGTGCTCCCATCCTGACTGTTCCAGAGAGTGACAAGGCCTTTGACATCTACAGTGATGCATCCAAGATGGGCCTTGGAGCTGTCCTCATGCGAGACGGTAAAGTAATAGCATATGCCTCCAGACAGCTCAAGGACTATGAGAAGAATTACCCTACCCACGACCTTGAGCTAGCAGCTGTGGTTTTCGCACTGAAGCTCTGGAGACACTACCTGTATGGAGTGCAGTGCAAAATCTTCACAGACCACCAGAGTTTGAAGTACTTCTTCACTCAGAAGGACCTGAATATGAGGCAGCGCAGGTGGCTAGAGTTGGTCAAAGATTATGACTGTGAAATCCTCTACCACCCAGGTAAAGCTAATAAAGTGGCAGATGCACTGAGCAGGAAATCCTGTGCAGCACTGATGTCCCTATCATCACTGTCTCCACCACTTCAGAAAGAAATAAAAGATTTTGGAGTCGAAGTTATGGTTGGGCAATTTTCTGCATTGACCCTAGAGTCAACCCTGCTTATAGATATGCAAGAAAAGCAAGATCAAGACCTAGAGACCCAGAAGATCAAGCAGGGGATCCAAGAGGCAGAAAATTCAGAGTTTCGAGTATCAGACAGTGGCATCCTCTACCTTGGAGACCGCCTTTGCGTCCCCAATGACGAGGAACTGAGAAAGAGCATCTTAGAAGAAGCCAACAGTACTCCTTACTCTATGCATCCTGGTTCTACCAAGATGTACCAAGATTTTGAAGAAAAGATTCTGGTGGTCTGGACTCAAGCGAGACGTGGCCAAATATATCAGTACCTGCTTGACCTGCCAGAGAGTCAAAACAGAGCACCAGAGACCAGGAGGAGTTCTGCAGCCTCTTCCCATTCCAGAGTGGAAGTGGGAAGAGATATCCATGGATTTTATCACAGGTCTCCCAAGGACCACCCATGGACACGATGCAATATGGGTGATAGTGGACAGATTGACCAAGTCTGCCCACTTCCTAGCCATCAAGTTATCACATTCGGTAGAGCAGTTAGCACAGCTGTACGTGAAAGAAGTGATCAGGCTTCATGGAGTTCCGAAGTCTATCATTTCTGACAGAGACGGGCGGTTCATCTCCCATTTTTGGAGGTGTGTTCAGGACGCCCTAGGCACCAGACTTCAGTTCAGCACAGCTTTCCATCCCCAGACAGATGGACAAACAGAGAGAGTAAATCAGATTTTAGAAGACATGCTAAGGGCTTGTGCGTTGGACTTTAAAGGTAGTTGGTGCAAATTTCTGTGCTTAGCTGAGTTTGCCTACAACAATAGCTATCAGGCCACCATCAGGATGGCACCTTATGAGGCATTATATGGCAGGAAGTGCAGATCACCCATATGTTGGCAAGAAGCTGGTGAGAAGAAAGAGATGGAGTCAGGACTAGGCAGCCAGACTGAGCTTATAGATGAGACCACTCAGGCTATCCAGATGATCCGCCAGAGGATTGAGACTGCCCAGAGTAGACAGAAAAGTTATGCTGACACACGCCGTAGGCCACTGGAATTCCAAGTTGGAGATTCAGTATTCCTCAAGGTCGCTCCTATGAAGGGAGTGATGAGATTTGGCAAAAAGGGCAAACTAAGTCCTCGCTACATAGGACCCTACAAGATCATAAAGAGGGTTGGTAAGGTAGCATATGAGTTGGACTTACCAGAGGATATGTCAGCTATCCACAGTACATTTCATGTCTCTATGCTAAAGAAGTGCATTCATGATCCTAGCCAAGTGATTCAGCCTCAGTCAGTACAGATCCAAGAAGATCTTAGCTATGAGAGCAGACCGACACAGATAGTGGACAAAGCAGTTAAAAGATTAAGAAATAAAGAAGTGCCACTAGTGAATGTCATCTGGCAGAATCAAAAGCATGAGGAAGCTACTTGGGAACGTGAAGACAGCATGAGAGAAAAATATCCAGAATTGTTCTAAGTTCGAGGACGAACTTTTTATAAGGTATGGGGGATTGTAACGCCCGAAAATTCTCGAAACTAATTTTAGAAATATCTTAGAATTTATTCCAAATTTATGGATATTTTTATAGAATTTTTCCGTAAACGAAAGTGGCAAAAAGGGTTAAAAACAGAAAATCGCATAGGTGGGATTCGAACCCTTCACCTACGCTATGAGAGAAGAGCGGGCGGACCAGCTGCGCTGGTTTGTTTTGTTGAAACAGATTGAGCGAAACAATAGATAAGGTATAATTAGGTAAATTCGTCCCCATAAGTATAAATAGATAATTAAGGAGAGAAGTTTTATTTTCTTCACCCAAACCCTCACGCCGTCCCTCTCTCCTCCCTTGGGCGAAAACACACCAAGCCCTAGGGCTCTCCTCCGGTGGCCGGCCAAGGAAAAAACCAAGGGGTGCGGAGCGTTTCGTTCGTCTCGACGAGAGGAACGCGTTGGCGCGAACGGTTCATCAAGATCTCAAGTTTCTCCCGAGCCCTAGACGTCATTTGGTTGTAAGTCCAAGATACCAAGTAAGTACTGCTCACCTGCAGTAAGAGGCGGTTTTTCCGCAAGAATTTCCCTTAAAAGTTTTAAAAGAGATATTTCCTTTTTGTTTAAGTTTTTGCATGTGATTTAGTTCATTATTGCTTGTATAAGTTTGATAAGCACCCTATGTGAGATTAGGGGCTAAGAAAGTTATGAGAAAAGAAAAGAGAAGATAAAGATAAGAAAAGAAAAGGCCAAGGCCTTAAGAAATCCCCAAAAGTCAAGACTTAGGGATTTGGGCACACAAGGTGCTCGAAAATGCCAAGGCATTTAAAGATAAGAAAGAAAAGAAGAAAAGCTATTTTATTTTCTAAGGCCAGTACCCGGCGTCCAAGGGCGTCGTTAAAGAAATCCAGGTGTCCAATTCCAAGGTCTTGGCCCTGGTAGACCAAGGTCTGCTCTATTAGGATTGGTGGCTCGCTACCCCAACCTTTTAGGGAACGCGCATAAGATGGTACTTACGTCTTAAGTGGATCCAAGTGAGTTATTATTTTCAAGTATATGCTTTAGCAAAGTTTTCTAAAGTTTAAGAGTTTTTAAAAGTTAAAGAATTTAAAGCTAAAGTTTCAAGTTAAGCCAAGAAAAGTAAGTTGAGTTATTATGCTTGAGTATGCATGTTTTGAGTTATACATGTTTTAGTTTTCTTTTAAGCATAAAGTATCTCATATGTTTTTGTTTCATATTGTTTAAAAAGCATGT
>JAGFNQ010001306.1:59830-80962 GCA_024364735.1 Boesenbergia rotunda | reverse complement strand
TCTTACTTATAGGAACGATATATCAGTTTTACAGACAGTTAAGATTTGGTTGTCCAAAACTTTCTCCATGAAAGACCTGGGAGAAACAACCTATATCCTTGGGATTAGAATCTATAGAGATAGATCAAAACGGTTGCTTGGTCTTTCGCAGTCTACATATATAGACCGAGTGCTAAAAAGGTTTAGCATGTCGGAATCCAAAAAAGGTTACCTTCCCATCAGGCATGGGATCAACCTTTCGAAGTCTATGTGTCCGCGCACAGAAGACGAGAGGATTAGCATGAATAAGATTCCCTATGCATCCGCGATAGGATCTATCATGTATGCTATGTTATGTACTAGGCCCGATGTATCGTATGCTTTGAGCGTCACAAGCAGATACCAGTCGGATCCAGGAATGGATCATTGGGCGGCTGTTAAAACAATCCTTAAGTACTTAAGAAGAACTAAGGATGTATTTCTAATATATGGAGAAGGAGATTTGAAAATACGTGGGTATACAGATGCCAGTTTTCAGACAGATAAGGATGACTCCAAATCGCAGTCTGGATACGTATTTACTTTGAATGGAGGCGCAGTAAGTTGGAAAAGTTCCAAACAAGACACCGTAGCGGATTCCACCACGGAAGCGGAATATATCGCAGCTTCGGAAGCAGCAAAGGAAGCAGTCTGGATCAAGAAGTTTGTCACCGAACTTGGCGTGGTTCCAACCATTGATGAAGCAGTGCTGGTTTACTGCGACAACAATGGAGCTATTACACAAGCGAAGGAACCAAGGTCTCATCAGCGATCCAAACACGTGCTTCGACGCTATCATCTGATCAGAGAGATTATAAGTAGGAATGACATACAAATTGAGAGAGTTCCCACTGAAAGGAATATAGCGGATCCTTTAACTAAGGCCTTGCCTCAAAATAAGTTTGAGGGTCATGTTAGAGCCTGTGGTATTGGATACCGTAGCGATTGGCATTAGGCCAAGTGGGAGTTTGTTAGTGATATGAGAGAAGTGTCCTAAGGCAATCGCCTTATGATGTAAACATTTATATTAATAAATGATAATTCACTATTTGAGTATACATGTGTTGTGTATTTGATTGGGATCTTAAACTCATCTACTGAATGTCCGCAATACAACTCACAGCATAAGAGAATTTGTGATGGGATCACAACTAGTGATTATCTCTAATGTGCAAATGTGAAGTATTGAAAATATCCCTAGTCGATGAATTGATAAATATGGACACTATCAATTCTGTTGAGACTAGCATGGGTTATTCTCTAATCAGCTGATTCTCACTGGCTGGTGACATTGGGATGTCCGGAGATAAACATGGATGCTAGTTAAGGGAACTAGTTCATTGGAGTGACTAGCTGTAAGACTTTATATGGGAATCTACATGTAGATATGTCAATAAAGTTCTTACTGCGGCTTAAGTGTGATGTTCCTTTGACTTGCGGTGTTCAAGTCATCTTGGTCATGGAGACTTATACTTTAACATCTTAAGCAAGCATCTCCAAGGAGGTGTGGACCCAGGGTGATTGGGTATAAGCCGAAGTGCCCGAAGATGTTTGAACAGCCTACAAAGGATTCACCACTCCTTGCGAGGAGTTGTATACCCAGGCCTATCGTCGGATTGTTACTCAAAACCTCTGGCCAGAGTATATCATGTTTAGAGTGAGAGTCTCTAAATTACATGAGAGTAATTAGAAATCCAAAGGACGAGAAAGACACAACTTGGGCTAGGTGTGACGTAGTCAGCCTAGTGGGGACTGACACCATAGACCGTGTCCTGAACCAAGAGGGTATAAGGTGGTGAAGGGAATGAGGCACGATTCATTAGAGCTGCTGAAGGGTTTCAGAATAATTTCTTCTGAGGTCAAACCGTTGATCTTTCGATTAATTGGGGATCATGATGTACTACTAGGTGCCACTCATGATCGTTCTATAATTAATGGGTTAATTATAGACGGCCAACATAAATCGAAAGCCTATTTAGTCACACGCAATACGAGTAATCCGAGGGATTTAAAACGAGTTGAAAATTCGATTTTCCGATCAAGAGAAATAAGTCGAATCTGAATTTATCAGAGGCGCGATGGAAGCTAAAAATGGCTAAGTCTTTTGAAGGCTTTTTGGGCGAATTAAATGAGTTTAATTCGCAGCGGTTCGGGTTGGTTTGGCCGGCCAAAGAGGGTGTCAAAACCCCCTTTGGTGGCCGGCCACAATAAGAGGAGAAAACCAATTAATTTTGGTTTAATTAATAAAATAAATCTAGCGCGATTTGTTTTATAAATTATGGATAAATAAATTTGTATAAAGAAATTTATATATAAGTAAATTTATAGAAATTTATTCTTTTATGGAAGATTAAAATAATCCATGAATTGGTTTATTTTAATTTTATAAAATCAATTATGAATTGATTTTTCCATAATAAGAAAGTTTATAAATTTCTTATAAAAATTTATTCCATAATTTAAAGAGAAGAAGAATTAGTTTTATTATAAATTAGTTTATAATAAAGACTCGGTTTAAACGGAATAATTAATAAGAAAATTTATAAGATAAATTTCTTATAACTAATTCCGTTAATTCGGTTTAGAGGGAGACTTAGCAAAGGAGTTGCTACTATATAAAGGAACCAAGGGCTAGCCCTTATTCCAACGAATTAAGAGATTAATTATTCTCTCCCTCTCTCTCTTCTCTTCTCTCCTCCTTCTCTTCTTCTTTCCTTAGGGCCGGCGCACCCTAGCTCTCTAGGGCCGGCGCACCCTAGTTCCTCTAGGGCCGGCGCCCAATCACAACACCAAGGAGGTGTTGCCGTGAGTCACTAGAAGAAGAAGAACCCGAACAAGAAGAAGAAGAAGCGGATAGCGACTCCTCTCCTCTCCGAATTCGATTCCGTTACTTCTTGTTGGTTAGTTTCCTATATTTTCTCTTGTTCATCTAGTTGTGCCTTCCGAGGATCTAGTAGTTCTCGTCGGCACAAAACTCGTGACTTTGTGAAGTCATCCCGAAGAGAACTCGGTGTGGACGCGAATAGAGGCGGAGCTTCCAAGGGACGCTACGGTTGGATCTCGTCCCTTACTTCGAGTTACGAGAGGTACTTGGTAAATTAGTTTACTTTTCCGCAAAGTTTTATTTTATGATTATGTCAACACACCATAGGATTTCATGCTAGATACGAAGTTAAAAAAATTTAGGAAATTATTTTATGCAAACTCTTCCGCTGCACGTAAAAATTTTGAATTTTACGAACTCGTATTCTTGTCGACATGCACCCGGTCCCAACACCCTCAATTAGTAAGGTTGAAGGAGGCCTCCGCCAAGGGTACTGCTTCCGGGGGATCATCAAGCTCTGAGGAGGACATCCCGGGCCCCTCTACAGTGCCTCCCGAGGCACCTGCCATCTAGCTTCTCCGTCGCTCTGAAGAGGTACACTCTCCAAGGAGTTGGGACGACGTGCCGAGGAGTCGGGATGACGCGAGAGGGGGGACTTGGAGTGCCTCGGCCTGGGCCACTCGCGAACCTGCACAAATCCCTCCTGAAGGTAAAGGCGTCATGCTTTTCTGTTATTCATGTTCAACCTTTCTAATTCCTCTTATTTCTTATGGCAGACCACTTATGACTGCCTCATCGGGGGCAGCTGCTTATCCTCTAGGCAAGAGATTGAAACCCTGCACCAGCGGGTAGCAGAGTTGGAGGCAGAGATCCACCGCGCTTGCGAGGACAGACTAATGCAGGCGAAGGTCAGCAGGGGTCTGCGGGTCAAGGTGGAACACTACCTAGACTCCTTGCTGGCCTCCGAGTCCGCTCTGCACAGCTTTCACCACTGGGAGCACCTTCCCTCGGAGTTGATGAAGACCCTCACCTTAGAGAAGGACCATCTGTCTCAGGAGATGAGGTGCTCTGGGGACCGAGAGACGCAGCTATCGGAAAACATCCGTCGGTTGCAGGAAGATTCGGAGCGAGCCCAAGCGCAAATCCAATTAAGTGCGGTGCAGCTCCGGGAGGCCCAGGCGGCTCGGGATCAACAATCCTCCGAGGCGATTGAGCTGAGGACTGCACGGGACCAGGTTGTGGATGAACTACAGACATATAAGGCCAATGAAGAGTCCCGGCAGGCGAAGGCGAAGGAGGCATTCAAGGCCCAGTTTCTCCAATCCGACGAGTTTGGGGACCTCCTGGCCAGCCAAGTGCTGAAGCGGTTGAAGAAAGGCTTCAATGGAGCAGTCCACCAAATTCGGAGAGCTGGAGTACTGATGTTGGACGGCGACCTTAGCTTCCTCAATGTCAGTCAGACTTAGGAGGAGTTGCCGACCGAGGAGAAGGAATTGTAGTTGACCCTTTTCTTTCCTTCTTTTGTACTCTACCATTTATTTTTTGCTTCCAAATGTAATTCAAATGTAACCGAAAGATTTTGAATGAAATACTTTTGTACCATTGCCTTGAGTACTCTAAGTATGCCTTTTTCTGTAATATATATGTCTTCCGCTTCATTTTCTTTTATTCTTTGGTACTTTGTAAAATGTACTATGAATTGAATGAAGCATAGTTGTCTTATGTGTCTCTTTCTTCCAATGTTTGTCTTATGTGCATGATTGAGTACACTCCAAGTATAACCTTCCCTAATAAACGAAATAACTTCATCATCAATGTCTTGCAGCCGATCCGTTGAGTGTTCTCCCTCACCTCTTCTCTCATATAAGCCTCCATACATGCACTAGGCCCAACATCAGGGGAGGGATGAACCACTAATGGGTGGCTAGTGGTCTGCGCGAGCAAAGGCAGGATTCAACCCGTTCAATATGTCAGTTAGGCTAATCTATCTCTAAAGTCGGCAGTTCTTCCTCTGGTAGGATTTCTACTTCTCCTGGTCGGGCATCTGTAGCACCACAACCAAGCCGATTCATCTCGGGCATCCGCAACACCATGAGACGGTAGGATTTTGTGCTGCTCCTGGTCAGGCATCGGCAGCACCACGACTAGGCCTACTCATCTCAGGTATCCGCAACACCACGAGATGGTAGGGTTTTTGCTCCTCCTGGACGGGGATCCACAGCACCACGACCAGGATTACTCATCTCGAGAATCCACAACACCACGTGATAGTAGGGTTTTATGCTGCTCCTAGTCGGGCATCCTCGGCACCATGACCGGGCCTACTCATCTCGGGCATCCGCAGCACCACGAGATAGTAGTGTTGTTCCTCCTCCTAGTCGGGCATCCGCAGCACCACGACCAAGACTACTCATCTCAGGCATCCGCAACACCTTGAGATAGTAGGGTTTTATTCTGCTCCTGGTCGGGCATCCTCGGCACCACGACCAAGCCTACTCATCTCGGGCATCCGCGGCACCACGAGATAGGAGGGTTTTTCCTCCTCCTGGTCGAGCATTCGCAGGACCACGACCAGGATTACTCATCTCGAGCATCCGCAGCACCACATGATAGTAGGATTTTATGCTGCTCCTGGTCGGGCATCCTCGGCACCACAACCAGGCCTACTCATCTCGGACATTCGTAGCACCACGAGATAGTAGGACTTTTCCTCCTCCTGGTCGGGCATCCATAGCACCACAACCAGGACTACTCATCTCAGGCATCCGTAGCACCTGGAGATAATAGGGTTTTATTCTGCTCCTGGTCGGGCATCCTCGGCACCACGACCAGGCCTACTAATCTTGGGTATCCGCGGTACCACGAGATAGAAGGGTTTTTCCTCCTCCAAGCCGGGAATCACAGCACCACGACCAGGTCGACTCATCTCAGGCATCCGCAACATCACGAGATGGTAAGATTTTATGCTGCTCCTGGTCGGGCATCTGCAGCACCACGAGATGGTAAGATTTTATGCTGCTCCTGGTCGGGCATCCGCAGCACCACGACCAGACCTACTCATCTCAGGCATTCGCAGCACCACGAGATGGTAGCGTTTTTGCTCCTCATGGTCAAGCATCCGCAGCACCACGACCAGGATTACTCATCTAGAGCATCTACAACACCACGTGATAGTAGGATTTTATGCTGCTCCTGGTCGAACATCCTCGACACCACGACCAGGCCTACTCATCACGAGCATTTGCAGCACCACGAGATAGTAGGGCTTTTCCTCCTCCTGGTCGGGCATCCGTAGCACCACGACCACGACTGCTCATCTCGAGCATCCGCAACACCTTGAGATAGTAGGATTTTATTCTGCTCCTGGTCGAGCATCCTCGGCACCACGACTAGGCCTTCTCATCTGAGACATCCGCGACACCATGAGATAGGAGGGTTTTCCTCCTCCTGGTTGGCCATCCGCAGCACCACGACCAAGCCGACTCATCTCGGGCGTTCGCAACACCACGAGATGATAGGATTTTATGCTGGTCCTAGTCGAGCATCCTTGGCACCATGACCAGGCCTACTCAACTCGAGCATCCATAGCACAACGAGATAGTAGGGCTTTTCCTCCTCTTGGTCGAACATTTACAGCACCACGACTAGGCCTACTCATCTCAGGCATTCGCAACACCTCAAGATAGTAGGGTTTTATGGTGCTCCTGTCGGGCATCCTCGGCACCACGACCAGACCTATTCATCTCGGGCATCCGTGACACCACGAGATAGTAGGGCTTTTCCTTCTCCTGGTCAGGCATCCGCAGCACCACGAGTAGTCCGACTCATCTCGGGCATCCGCAACACCACAAGATGGTAGGATTTTATGCTGCTCCTGGTTAGGCACCCTCTACACCACGATCAAGCCTACTCATCTCGGGCATCTGCACCACCATGAGATAGTAGGGTTTTTCCTCCTGGTCGGGCATCCACAGCACCACGACTAGGTCTACTCATCTCGGGCATCCGTAACACCTCGAGATAGTAGGATTTTATGTTGCTCCTGGTCGGGCATCCTCAACACCACGAGCAGGCCTACTCATCTCGAGTATCCGCAGCACCATGAGATAGTAGGGTTTTATGCTGCTCCTGGTCAGGCATCTTCGGCACCACGACCAAGCCTACTCATCTCGGGCATCCGCATTGCCACGAGATAGGGATTTTCCTCCTATTGGTCGGGCATCCGCGGCACCACGACCAGGCCTACTCATGTCGGGTTTCTGCAATACCTCGAGATAGTATGGTCTTATGCTGCACCTGGTCGGGTATCCTCGACACTATGACCAGGCCTACTCATCTCAGGCATCCTCAGCACCACGAGATAGTAGGGTTTTTCAAGCGATTACATTGGGTCTTCTTGGTCGGACATCTTGTTTATTTCGTAATTGAAACTGCAAAGCAGTAGAAATATACAAACAAGTACATATTGTATCTCACAAGGTTCACTGAGTACGATATGGTTGGAGGTGAATTACATGCCATGACCTATCCAGCTTTTTTCCCTTGTCGTCTTGTAGATAATAACTGCCTCCGGTGAGCGTTTTGACAATGTTGTAGGGTCCGCTCCACTGTGGCTCGAGCTTTCCGGGGTCGCCGACCGGCGTGCTTCTCTTCCAGACCTTGTCTCTGACTTGAAAAGTTTAGGTGATCACTCGGCGATTGTACGCTTGTTGCATACACTACCGCTATGCAACCAGTCGGGTAGCTTCCTTGTCTCGTACCTCTGCCACCAGGTCCAAGTCAATCAGCCGTTCTTGATCATTGTCTTCTTTGTTGTAGTGCTTTCGCCGGACGGACTCCTCGCTGACTTCCACCAGAATTACTGCCTCCGCTCCATATACCAGGTTGAAAGGACTCTGGCCTGTTCCTTCTCTTAGAGTGGTGCAGCACAACAATAAAATGCTTGGGAGCTCTTCTACCTAGCTGCCTCCGACATGATGTAGCTTTATCTTCATCCATCTAATAATTTTCCAATTGACTACCTCTACTTGGCCATTGCCTTGAGGATATGCGACGGAAGTGAAGGCTTGGTGAATACCCAGTCCTTCACGCCATTCTTTTAGTTTGCGTCTTGCATATTGTCTACCATTATCCGACACCAATTTGTGAGGAATTTCGTACCTATAGACTATATTCCTCCACAGGATCTTCATCACGGCGACCTCCATGATGTGCGTAAGCTGTTCAGTTTCAACCCATTTAGAGAAGTAGTCAACCAGTACTAACAAGAACTTCTCCTACTAAGGCCTAATTGGAAAAGGGCCCACAATGTCCATTCTCCATTGATCGAAGGGTCAGGAAACAGTGGAGGCTTGAAGTGGCTCAGTCGGGCTATGAGTGATGTGTTGATGCTTTTGACGGCCTCGCATCCAGTGACAAATTTGATGGCATCTGCTTGCAGCGTTGGCTAAAAGTATCCAGCTAGGATAATCTTCCTAGCCAGGAATCTTCCCCCAATATGGCACTCGCATATGCCTTCATAAGCCTCTTGCATAACGTAGTCGACCTCCTCTGGGTTGATGCACTTGAGCAGAGGTCGGGCGAAGGCTCTTTTATACATCTGCTCCCTGACTAGTGTGAAACTTACAGCTCAGCGGCGAAAAAGCTGAACTTCTTTATCGCCCGCTGACATAATTCCACTGCGTACGAACTCCACATAGGGTTCTCTCCAATCAGGAAAGGCAGTGTCTGCGACCTCTTCTTCAATCTAAGCCACAGTTCGCTCCGTAGCATTGGGCTCGTCCAGCATCCACAAGGTAATAGAGCTAGCCAACTTGGCTTGCTCGTCTGCCTTAACATTGTCAGAGCGGGAAATCTTCTGTAAAACAACCTCGGTGAAAGAGGACCTTAGCTATTCATAGATGGCCATATACTTTTGTAGGTGCTTGTTCTTTATTTCGAATTCGCCTTTTATCTGCTGGGCGACGAGCTGAGAATCTGAGTGCAAGATGACCCGAGGAGGTCCCACTTGCTTGGCTGCTTTAACCCGCTAGTATCGCCTCATATTCAGCTTCGTTGTTGATGGCTCAGAAGTGGAGTCGGATAGACAACTGCAATACATCTACCCTAGGGAAAATCATCAGGACTCCGACCCCGTTGTTCTTGTGGTTGGAGGAGCCATCAACGTAGACATTCCATACTCTATCAGCTTCAAGTTCCGGGACAGCCTCGAGCATGAAATTAGCAAGAGCTTGAGCATTGATGGCGGTACAGGGATGGTACTCAATCCTATACTCGCTCAACTTCTCCATCCACTTGATCAGCCATCCTGAATAGGGGTGTCAAAAATCAACACGACTCGACGACCCAACCCGAATTGACCCGAAAATTTTCAGGTTCGGGTTGAAAATTTTCGGGTTCGGGTCAGGTTTGGGTTGGAGGATTTCGGGTTGAAAATTTCCGAGTCAGGTTCGGGTCGGGTTTAGGTTGACCTAAATTTAATGTTTAGTGATTTTTTGGGGTTAAATCAAATTTTATTTTGAAAATTAAGATATTTTTATGTATATTAATATCAATATGAGTATGATCATGATGGAGTATTGAGATAAAAGTGATGAATTATAGGAAAAATAGTGAAAAAAGACGTTTTGAATCGGTTTTTTCAGGTTATTCGGGTTGATAGGGTTGGTTGGGTTCGGGTTTGGGCGTTTCGGGTTGAGTTCGAGTTCGGGTCGGGTTCGGGTTGGGAGTTTAAAAAAAAATTTCCAACCCGACCCACCCGAATTGACACCCCTAATCCTGAAGCTTCTGGGTTGGTGAGGACGCGTGACCAAACAGGCTATTGGTTAGCACTACCACTAGATGCGCTAAGAAATACAGCCTCAGTCTTCGGGCCATTGATACCAAAGCATAGGCCAGCTTCTCTACTTTTGTATATCGAGTTTCCGCGTCGTTCAGGTGATGCCCGAAGAAGTAAATTGGGTACTGAGTAGTACCTTCTTCCCAAATAAGCGTAGAAATTGTTGGTGCAGGAAGTACCATATCAAACCTTGTTTTGATATTGGCAAAGGATTCAAAGTTAAGTACTATTTGTGATCTAACGATATTCACTGAGTGTGTAGAAAGAAGTCCTAATGAAGGGCTGCTAGGCGTTGAAGACCTGGCGAAGGACTTCTAGGCACTTAGCGAAGGGTTGCTAGGAGTTGAAGACGTGGCGAAGGACTTCTAGGCACCTAGCGAAGGGCTGCTAGGAGTTGAAGACCTGGCGAAGGACTGCTAGGAGTTGAAGACCTGGCGAAGGACTGCTAGGCACCTAGCGAAGGGCTTCTAGGAGTTGAAGACCTGGCGAAGGACTGCTAGGCACCTAGCGAAGGGCTGCTAGGAGTTGAAGACCTGGTGAAGGACTGCAAGGCACCTAGCGAAGGGCTGCTAGGCATTGAAGACCTAGCGAAGGGCTGATAGGCACTTGGCGAAGGGCTGCTGGGCAAAAGTCCAACCGGAGGAGCTGGTTGGCAAAAGGTAAACTCTCCTGAGAGGAGTAGGTGAGGACTCGTTCCCTGTCGAGGGAACAGTAGGCGTCGGTTCGACCTAGGGTTCCATTTGGGAGACCCAAAGTCAGAACCAAGACAGCTACGGCTGTAGAAACCAACTAATATTCTTGCGTTGTTGTTTTTGGAACTAACCTTGAATGCAGGGACCGAGGGAATGTGTTTCTGCGGCTCAGAACGCCCCAAAGGAGAGGGGCAGGCAGCTGGGCCAGGCGCCCGGGAGGTCCAGGGCGCCCCAAGGTCAAAGACAAAACAAGGAAGTAAGAGTTGCTTCGATACTGCAGTGAGCAGGGTGCCCCGGAGGCCCCGGGCGCCCAAGGTCAAAGCAATCGAAGCAAAACAGTATGAAGTCAATGGACCAATTCAAGAAGGGTGCCCCCAACGTCCCCGGCGCCCCCGTCAGCTCCAGAGCCTATTCGAAGGGGATAAGCGCTGACCAAATTTCGGATAGAGGTTCTCAGATCCGAAGGTACGTGCCAGGCGCCCCCGACGTCCCAGGCGCCCCCGACGTCCCAGGCGCCCCCAGGAGCACTATAAAAGGGGCTCGACCCCAAGGCTTCAGAACAACAATTTTCCAACGCCTCTACACTCTTCATTCAAGCGCTCTGCTCCGGTAAACTCCAATCTCGGGATTCTAGCGCCGACGACGACCGTCTACTCCTAAGTACAATCTACATCGGGCGTCGGTAACGAAAAGTGTAGTCATTTAATTTCTACAATATTTCTGTATTGCGCGAATATAGAATTGCCCGCAGTAAACGGTCAAGGACCGTGGGCCTTGGAGTAGGAGCCGATCGCGACTCCGAACCAAGTAAAACCACTTGCGTTCTGTGTGTATTTGTTTTTAATTCCGCTGCGTATTCTCTTCTCTTAATCTAAAACGTTTTCACGATATTCAACCCCCCCCTCTATCGTGTTTCTCGATCCAACAGAATCCACGACTTGGTCAGCCGCCGACAGGTAGATGAATGGTGCTTCTCCATCCACCGGCTTATAGAGGACGAGAAGCTCGGTGAGGTATGTTTTCAAATTGTGAAAGCCTTCTCACACTGATCGTCCTAATTGAACCTGACCACCTTCCTCAGAATCTTGAAGAATGGTAGAGTCCTGTCAGCAAATTTGGAGATGAACCGGGACAGAGCAGTAATTCTACCATTCAGCCGCCACACGTCCTTGAAGTTACGAGAGGATGGCATATTGAGGATGACTTGCACTTTCTCTGCGTTGGCCTCAATCCCCTTTCTATCACCATGTACCTGACGAACCAACCACTCTTCACCACGAATAAACATTTAACAGGGTTCAGTTTCAGCTTGTTGGTCCTCAACATGGCGAACGTCTCTTCCAGGTCAGCTATCATGTCCTTCCCCTTATCTATTTGGACCAGATATCATCCACATATACTTCGATGTTCCTCCCTATCTGGTGGCGAAAGACCTTGTCCATCATCCGCTGAGGTTGCCCCTGCGTTGCGCAACCCAAATGGCATGACATTGTAGCAGTAAGTACCATCTGCCGTCACGAAACTAATTTTTTCTTGGTCTTCGCGAGTGAGAGGAACCTGATGGTATCCCTGATAAGCGTCCAACATCAAAATAAAATCGTATTCAGAGGCAGAATCCACCAACCGATTAATCCGAAGCAAGGGGTAGCAGTCTTTAGGGTAGACTTTATTTAAATATCTAAAATCAATACAGACCCTCCATTTACACTCGGGCTTAGGAACAAGTACAACATTTGCCAACCAGGTCGGGAATTGAACTTCTCTTATGTGTCTGGCCTTTAGCAGCTTGGAGACTTCTTCTCTGATGATCTTGTCCTGCTCATGGGTAAAATGTCTCCGCCTTTGCTTCACCGGCTGGGCACCCAGGGTGATACATAAGCGATGTGTGGCCAATGTAGGGGGACTCCTTTGATCTCTTCGGTAGCCCACGTAAATACGTCCTGATGGTCCTTCAAACAACTGATCAGACAACTTCTTAACTCGGGTAAAAGGTTAGCCGCAATCCTTGTGATTCCTCCCACTTACTGAGGATGAATCTGGACCTCTTCGCTTTCGACCTCCCTGCGTTCTTCTTTAGGCCCTTATTCTTCTCGAGGGTTTGCTAGGTCATTTTGAAACACTTCATGCGTCATCAGGTTCTTGCAGGCTTCGGTCCTGACCTCCCCGCTGTAGCATTGCCGAGAGGCTAACTGGTCCCCCTTGACTTCGACCACTTACTCACCTACCGGGAACTTGATCTTCTGGTGGTAGACTAAGACCACTGCCTGGAATAGATTCAGCGTCGGGCGCTCCAGAATGACGTTGTAGGACGATGGGGTATCCACGATCATGAAGGGTATCCTCCTTGTCCTCTCTACTGTATCATCTCCCAACGACAGAGATAGGGAGAGTTGCCCTATCGGCTGCACTCGGTATCCGGTGAAGCTGAAGAGTAGGGTGGAGACCGGATGCAACTCATCTTCATCGATTTGCATCTGGTCCAGAGCTGCCTTGTATAGGATATTGACGGAGCTACCTGTATCCACGAAGGCGTGCTTAACCTCGTAATTAGATATGCGTATGAGGATTACTAGTGCATCTTCATGGGGAGCTTGTACGTCCTCCAGATCATCGGTGTTGAACGAGATAATCGGGCCCTGGCACTTGTCATTGCTGGTCCCGATGGCGTAGTTCTCCAGCCGATGGGTATGGGTCTTTCTCGCCCAAAGAGAATCTCCTCCAGTAGGTCCTCCAGAGATCACTCCCACATGGCCCGATGGAGGCCCACGCGCTGGAGCTTTGCCCTTCTTAGGATCTCTTTCGAGGGAGATAGATTGGCGGGGCACTATCTCCCGACTCCTTCCTCTCGAACGCGATTGAGATCGCCGCCCGACTTTATCATCCCCTGATGGTTGTCGACGAGGGGAAGGGGTTCGCCGAGGGGATCGCCGTCGGTGGTCCGCTTTATTCCACCGCTTGCGAGGCTTGGCATCCGCGTCCTGAGACCTCCTCTTCTTCAAGGCGTAACACTCCTCTGTAGAGTGCACTGTACTGCCGTGGAAGTCGCAGTACTTCTTCGGTGGTTTGGGCTCCGAGGTGTCGACCGTCTCCACCAACCTCCTCTTACCAGCCCAGTGGTCCTTCCCTGAGCGAGGATCTTTTGCCCGGGCTGGTGCCGGTGGTTCTCTTCTCTCAAATCGCATTGAGATTTGCATAGGGGCTTCGACTAGATCATTGCGGCGAGCGTGCTGCACCTCTTCGACGTTGACGTGTCTGACGGAGCGCCCCAATAAGTCGTCGAAACAAGTCGACGGCTTCTTCACCAGCGATCGAAAGAAGCCACCCTCGGAGAGTCCCTGTGTGAAGTCGCTGATGAGGATCTTCGAAGTAACGGTTGGTACATCTTACGCCACCCGATTGAACCGCTGGACATAGTCCTTCAGCGGTTCTTTCGCCTTCTGTTTGAGGGCGAATAGGTTCAACGCTATCTTCTGGTATCGACGACTGTTGGCGAAGTGGTGCAGGAAAGTGGTTCTAAACTCCAGGAAGGAGTTTATAAAACCTTAAGGCAGCCTCTGGAACCATCTCTGGGTGGCCCCTGACAAGGTATTCAAGAACACCCGACACTTCACACTATCTATGTACTTGTGTAAGAGAGCCGTGTTCTCAAATTTACAGATGTGATCATTTGGATCTGTCTTCCCATCGTAGTTAGCAATTCCTGGACCACGGAATTGTTTGGGCATGGGGTCCACTACAATATCCAGAGAGAAAAGAGTAGATGGAGTTTTCAGGAGAGCATTCTTCCTCGGTTCATCCTTCTGCCGTAAAGAGCTGCAAGCGACAGAGTGCGTTTTCTCCAGATCCCCCAAGGAATCTCGTCGGGGCGTTGGAGCTGTCATCCCCGGTAGCGCCGGTGGCGAGACGTATCTTCGGTTATGGTGGTGCAAGGCAGACATGTTAGTAGGAGCCCTAGAGCCAATTATGTGATGATTGACTAGGGACCTTTTGTATCATATTCTATCATTAATAAATGCATGTTTGGTTATTATACTTATTTTATATTTGTGCCAAATAACTAAGTATAATAACATCCTTGGATAGTAGGTTCTTATCTACATCATATCGATTGGTTAAATCGATAGTGAGATGATGTAGAGAATACTATACTAAATCATTCCTAGTCAATCATTAATATTCAAGGACAATATTAATGCATGAAGACTAGCATGTAGGTCAATTGATGACTTGAGCTCACAAGTCATGGATATATGACATCAAGTTGACACATGGGTATACATTAGAGAATGTGTACCGAATTAACCCGCCATGAGAAAGTTTCATAGATTATCATATGAGTGTCATAAACTTTCTCATATGACTATTAGTATGAATAGTCTTTAGACCTGAAGTCACTACGGTTCCCTACATAAGGAGTTATGTACTTTGGTATCGTCAAACGTCACCCGTAACAGGGTGGACTATAAAGGCGATCACTGGGTATGTAACGAATTATGCGAATGGATGTGAGTGATGTAGATGGGATCTATCCCTATCATATGACAGGAGTGATATTTGTGGACCCCTTGATCGAGTAGGACTACTAAAACGCATGACCATGCTCAAATGAATCAATATGAGATATTGAACTTATTTATTTGAGTGAGTCTACTCAGGGATCAAAAAATACAAAGATTAATCGAGGATGACACGGTCTATACCTCATTGGTCAATCTAGATATCGAGGATAGAAGGACAAGGTCATACATTGTCATAGTCACGGAGGTTAAGTCGGATCTCGACTTTCTCGTCACTTGGGTAGCAATGATGCATTTCTAGATGTCGCTCATTGCTTATGTGTCTAAAGTGGTTTAGACACATTGCCAATGTTACGAGAACCTATTGGGGTGCACACTAAGGACACGATGTTTCGGAGATTAATTGATCTTAGTTTGACTAAGATTTGATCTGAATTGGATTAATTGAGTTAGACTCAAGTGAGTCCAATGGATTATGGGATTGAGATTTAATTTGAGTTTGGCTTATTTAGATTAGACTCAACCACATTTGAATGAGATATTAATTAATTAAAATGTTTAATAAATTAATAATAGAGGAACATGAAAAGTTTCTCTTCATTGGATGAAGAGAAGTTGAAGAGCCACATGAGAAAATGTGCTCTAAGTGAGTTTTTATTAGCATTAATGGAGGGAAACTAAAGGGACAAAAACTCTTCATATTCATGGAATGAGTATAAAAGAGTTTTACTTGTCATTTGGATGATGAACTTGTTATTTTTCCTTCCCTTCCTTCTCTTGGACAAAATCCCTCTTCTCTCTCTCCTTCTTGCTTTGTGAATCTCCTCCTGTGGCTAGCACCACAAAGGCGATTCTTCTCCGAAGCATGAGAGATTGTGTTCTTGTGGATACCCATAGAGGCACGGACACTTGAACGTGCAAGAAATCTGGCATATCTCGGACAAGCGAGATAAGCGAAAGGCACGCGCTAAAGGTATATACCTATACGATAAGAATTTATAAATTAACTTTGTGTGAGTTTTATGTCACATGGATTGCTCGTGGGATCTATTATTTTCGCTGCGATTTTTGAATATTTTTGCCTATAGATCCCTACAGTGGTATCAGAGCTACTTGCGAAAGATCATACAAAGGTTAGAAAAACTTTTATATGTGATATAGAAGTAGGACATAATTTTGTTATGGATTGTGTAATGTATGAGCATTTGTTGGGATACAAAAGTTTGTGTTGATCAAACTAAAAGTCCATAGCATTATCATATGAATATGAAAGTGTGCTATGGTCCGATTGTACTAAAGAAATTTTATAACATATGGTTTCGGCTCATGAGCATTTTACAATCATAATAAAATTGATGTCCTAAATCTATTGTGTGTGTTTGATGACATGGTGCATGTTTATGACCTTAACCCCAATATGATTGGATATATATGTGTGTGTGTGTATGCTGTAATGTAATACATAATACGACCTGCGTGTTGTGCCTTATCTCTATTTTTCTAGTTATAAAATAGATTTAGACCGAATGTAACTCAAGTTTTCTTAATTTGTAATGTACAAAATGAGGAGTGGAATGCCCATTGATGAATGAAGTTACAAGAAGAAAGCCGACGACACATGACGACCGAATGATACACTTGGAGAAGATGTTTTCCCTAGGTTGACCATCGATTTTCTCATTGGCTTGAGAAGATCATAGTATACGAGCCATAACCATGTCACATTTTACCACTTATATGTTGATATATGCAATGTGTGTATGTGATGCATGATTAGATAATATTTATCTTAATTAAGTCAACTCGATATGCCTACGAAAGTTTGGTACTCATAAACTACCTCGATCATTTGTTGTTGGGGTTGTCAAAGCAAAGCAACACATTTTATCTTGCTAGAGTGCGAGAGGACAATTGTGATGTCCTGCTATCGAACTTTGGGTGAGACTTAACTAAGTCACCTCAATTAGATTGAGAAACTTAGAGGCATATCCCAAAAGTTGGGAAAATTGGGTAAGAGAACAATTATATAAAGTCTTGGGCGATTAGCCAAAGCTAACTCAAGATGATGTGTAATGTGGATCTTGACCCTTTGTTTCCAAGAGTTCCATAGGATGTAATTGGGAAAATATTACCTACCTAATTATACTAAGTCTTGGGTGATTAGCCAAAGCTAACTCAAGATGAGGTATAATACGGATCTTGTCCCACATGAATGTAGTCGTTATTTGGTTTGCAGCTAGTAGTGTGGGCAAATTGAGTTTGCCCACATCCATGACTAGCCCCTACCAAAGCTCTACAATTCAATGGGAGTGTCATTTAATTAAAGACCTAATTAAATGATCTAGATATGATACTTATTTCTTCATATTTTACTGTTGTAGATCACCATGTCGTCTAACATGTCAAATACTCTCTCTCTATGATCCGTCCTTGAGAAGGACAAGCTCAACGGAGCTAATTTCCTATACCAGTATAGGAACTTGAGGATTGTCTTCAAACAAAAATGAAAACTGTACGTTCTAGAGCAACCTCTTCTAGAAGCACCAATCATTACCGCCACTAGCGTCAAAAAAGATACTTACAAGAAGCATTAGGATGATGCACTTGATGTATCATGCCTCATGTTTGCCATCATGAACTCTGAGCTTCAGAAGCAACATGAAAACATTGATGCACATGATATGATTGAGCACTTAAAACAACTATATCAAGGACAAGCTAGGCACGAATAGTTTGAGGTGTCTAAGGCCCTATTTGCATGCAAGATGCATGAAGGAACTCCCGTAGGAACTCACGTACTCAAGATGATTGGGTATGTCGAGAACCTTGAAAACTAGGATTTCCACTGGGTCAAGAATTGACCACGGACCTTATCCTGCAATCGTTGCCGGAAGGGTACAATCAATTTGTCATGAACTATAACATGAACAAAATTGACAAGTCAATACCTGAGATGCTAAACATGTTGAGAACTGCTGAACCCAATCTCAAAAAAACCAAGACCAGTAATGTACTGATGGTACAGAAGGGCAAAGGCAAATGGAAACCTAAGGGCAAGGGTAAGACCCAAGCCAAAGGCAAGGCCAACTCTACTGTACTAAAGCCAGAGGCGAGGTGCCTAAGGATGGGACATGCTTCCACTGTGATGAGACCGGACATTAGAAGCAGAATTGCAAACTCTACCTAGAGGAAGTAAAGGAGAAAAGAAGTGAGACTTCTGCCTCAAGTATTTTTGTTACTGAAGTCAATCTATCTATTTCCTCTTCTTGGGTATTAGATACCGGTTGTGCATCTCACATTTTTACTAATGTGCAGGGCCTTCAAAGAACTAGATCGTTGGCAAAGGGTGAAGTAGACCTACGAGTAGGCAATGGCGCAAGAGTTGCTGCTATAGCTGTAGGAACATATTCCTTGTCTTTGCTTACTAGGCTTATCTTAGAACTAGAGGAGTGCTTTTATGTATCTGCACTAACTAAGAATATAATATTTGTATCTTGTTTGAATAAGAAAGTTTTTTCATTTATCATAATGGATAAATGTTCTTCTATAATGTTAAATGACATGTTCTATTGTAGTGCGCCACTTATGATTGGACTCTATGTTCTAGACTTAGAAAACCCAATCTATAACATAAATACCAAATGATTCAAACCAAATGATTTGAACCAGACGTATCTCTGGCATTGTCTCTTAGGTCATATAAATGAGAGTCGCATATCCCAACTCCATAAGGATGGATTACTGGACTCATTTGATTTTGAATCATATGAGACATGTGAATCTTGTCTTCTAGGCAAGATG
Source organism: Boesenbergia rotunda (assembly GCA_024364735.1). NCBI lineage: Eukaryota > Viridiplantae > Streptophyta > Magnoliopsida > Zingiberales > Zingiberaceae > Boesenbergia > Boesenbergia rotunda. Next base: position 62,272 of record JAGFNQ010001306.1, on the reverse strand, counting down.
ACCAAGACTCCATTTAGTGGATATGGCGAAAGAGCGACAGACTTGTTAGGACTCATACATACTGATGTATGTGGCCCATTCAATGTCGCAGCAAGTGGAGGCTATCAGTACTTCATCACTTTCACTGATAATGTCAGTAGATACGACTATGTGTATCTCATGAAACACAAGTCAGAATCCTTTGAAAAGTTTAAAGAATTCAAGAGTGAAGTACAAAACCAACTTGGCAAGGGTATTAAGATGCTTCGATCAGATCGAGGTGGTGAATACCTTAGCCAAGTGTTTCGTGGCCATCAAGCAGAGTGTGGGATCATATCCCAACTCACTCCACCAGGAACACCACAATGGAATGGTGTGTCCGAGTGGAGAAATTGTACTCTATTAGATATGGTACGATCGATGATGAGTCAGACAGATCTTCCTACTTCCTTCTGAGGATTCGCTCAAGAGACGACTCTTTTCACACTTAACTAAGCTTCATCAAAGGCTGCCACCATATACGATATGGACTGAGAAGAGTCCCACGATGTCTTTTATGAGGATTTGGGGTTGTGAGGCTTACGTTCGACATCAAATCTCTGATAAACTTGGACTCAAATCTAATAAGTACTATTTTGTAGGATATCAAGGAAACGAAGGGATATTACTTCTACAATCCCACATTAGGCAAAGTGTTTGTCGCTAGAAATGATATTTTTCTCGAACGAGAGTTTATTTCTAGAAGAAATAGTGGGAATAAAATCCATTTTGAAGAAGTTCAAGATGCAGATAGTACTGAGGCATTGATGGACATTAAATAGGCACCACAATGTGTTATGGATCATGAGATTGTTGCACAAGAAGTTATGGAGCAACAACCTGTTCAAGTAGACCAACCTCTTCATGTTAAATACAGAAATTTAAGGGCTGAAAAAGTAAATTTTGAAAATTAAGGATCTAGTTGGGATTAACAAATTTTGGAGGGCCTTTTTGTAAAAATCCAAAAATATTAAAAAGTACTAGATTTTCCTCCCGAAATTAGTTCCCCGTTTCTATTTCCCCCGACGCCGATCTCCTTCTCTGCCTCAACGCCGCAGCGAGCGACGCCGACCGCCGTTCTTCTTCTTCTCCTCCCTGTTCTTCTTCTTCTTCGTTTGCTTCGGCGCACACGAAGGAGGCGCCACCTTGTCTCCTAGATTGCGGTTCTCTCCTCTTCTCCATGGCGCCGCAAGCCCTAGCCGAGTGCCCTCTTCGCGCGAAGGGAGCCGTTGACCCCTGATCTCGCGAATTCACTCCTTCTTCTTGACTTGTTCAGCGCCGACCAAGGATTTTCCCTGTATTGATTTCGTTGTCGGCAGCAGCTAGGTAAGAGCAGAAGCTTAATTTCTTCTTTAGGGTTCACTTCTCATCTCTGTTGATTTCGCCAATTCCCTCTGCCATCAAGGTAAGGATGTTGTGTTTAGGCGTGATTCTAAATTTGGGTTGTAGGTTACTGTGTGGGTTCTGTTTTGGATCTCTAAATAGGCTGTGATTTTTGATAGTTCTGTGTTATTGAGAATTTGGGTTGGAAATTCCATTTTTATTTTTGCCTTGGTGTGGCCGTGAATTCTTACGATGGATCATCTTGATTTGAAACTTCATGTCGTGAGTCTATTTTGGGGGATTTGTCAAAAGCATGTTATAATTTGAGTTGTAATACTAGTGGTCGGGGGATTTGGATGTACTAGGGGTGTTGAGCTATTGTGTTTTGGATTAGCTTCTAGGGTTGTTCCACTTATCATGGGGTGTGGTTTTGCTAACTACAGTTTTTGGAGTTACCTTATTTAGATTGGATTGATTTAGGTATTGGTTTGTATTGAGGGATTTTAGTTTGAGTTAAAACCTAAATTGAACATAACCTCAATGTTTAGGTTTTAAATTGAAAGGTTATCAAATTGTGTAGTGTTAGTTTAGCTACTTAATTAATTGTATAAATAGTTTAACTTTGTTCTTGACATAGGACTTTGATTTGAACTTGCACGGTTGGTCGTGAAGAGGTTATTTCGAGTACATTCTACATAAAAGGCGGGTACTTCTCCTTTGTAGTCTTGTAGTTCTTTTATCTTAATGCATGGCTTGTTATGTCTGAATAGGTCAGCTTGACCTTGTTCCTTATTGTTGATATTTTATATCGTCTGTTGACACCTTTCTTCGTTTGACCTTTGAATTAATTCATAGTTTTATATCCATACAGTCTCTCGTTAGTTTTCTATTCTATAAAGTACCGCTCGTACGTGAATACTTAGTTGTTCATTAAACACCACTAGGATAGTTGGCATTAGAGACACCCTACCTAGTAGTTAGTTGCATATTCGTTGATTTTTGGTTTGTTTTTTTTGTAGCTGCATCGTTGTTATTTGGTTGTTCGTTGTTATTTGGTTGTTTGTGCATTTGTATCATGCACCATATCTGCACCGTTGCATA
>JAGFNQ010001306.1:0-57301 GCA_024364735.1 Boesenbergia rotunda | reverse complement strand
CATGATGACGTTATGCTTGTTGAGTTAAACAAACCTACATCCTATCAAGAAGCTATGATGAGCCCAGATTGGTAGCGAAAGGTTTTAAGCAGATTCATGGTATCAACTATGATGAAACCCTTTTCACCAGTTACGATGCTTAAGTCTATTCGAATCTTGATTTCTATTGCAGCTTATCATGATTACGAGATCAGGCAGATGGATGTTAAAACCGCATTCTTAAATGGGAATCTACTCGAGGATGTGTACATGACACAACCTAAGGGTTTTGTAGATCTAGAGCATGCTAGAAAGGTATGTAAGTTGCAAAGGTTCATTTATGGGCTAAAGTAAGCTTCTCGAAGCTGGAATCTTTGATTCGATGATGCAATCAAAGCGTTTGGTTTCATCAAGAATGAAGATGAACCCTGTGTCTACAAGAGGGTTAACGGGTGCACAATTATCTTCCTAATCTTGTATATGGATAACATACTCCTCATTGAAAATGATATCTCTTAACTACAGTCTGTGAAGAAGTGCTTAGGGAATTGTTTCTCAATAAAAGACTTAGGTGAAGTAGTTTATATCCTAGGCATCAAGATCTATAGAGATAGATCTAAAAGATTGCTTGGCTTATGTCAGAGTACATATATTGACAATGTGCTTAATCGTTTTGCCATGCAAAATTCCAAGAAGGGATTTCTACCTATGTCACATGGTGTAAGTCTTTTGAAGACTCAATGTCCCTCTTCTAAGGAGGAGAGAGACCACATGGATCAGATCCCTTATGCATCCGCTATAGGGTTTATCATGCACGCCATGCTTTGTACTCGTCCAGATGTCTTGTATGCTTTGAGCATGACGAGCAGACACCAGTTAGATCCAGGTGAAAGTCACTGGACAGCTGTCAAGAATATTCTTATGTACTTATGAATGACTAAAGAATATTTCTTGATATTTGGAGGTAACGAGGAGCTAGCTGTAAAGGGTTAGTGACGCAAGCTTCCAAACTGACTGGGATGATTTCAGATCACACTCAGGGTATGTATTTTGCTTGAATGGTAGCGCTGTGAGCTGGAAGAGTTCGAAGCAGGATACAGTCGCAGATTCTACAATAGAGGCCGAGTATATTGTAGTGTCTAATACAACAAAAGAGGTTGTTTGGATGCTGAAGTTCATTACAAACCTTAGTGTGGTTCCTAGTATAGCAGACCCAATAGACCATTATTGTGACAACAATGGGGCTATTGCACTGGATAAGGAACCTCACTCTCATCAGCGGGCCAAACACATATTACGACGCGTCCATCTCATTTAAGCGATCATCGATAGAGGAGATGTGAGGATATGCAGAGTACCCACTGATACTAACATCGCGGATCTTTTGACTAAGGCTTTGGCACAGAAGAAGCATGATGTAATAGACATTACAGTGATTGACATTAGTGTTAGTGGGAGATTGTTAGTAGGTGCCCTAGAGCCAATTATATGATGATTAACTAGGGACCTTTTGTATCATATTCTATCATTAATGAAGGCATGTTTGGTTACTATACTTACTTTATATTTGTGTTAAATAACTAAGTATAATAATATCCTTGGGTAGTAGGTTCTTATCTACATCATATCGAATGGTTGAATCGATAGTGAGATGATGTAGAGAACACTATACTAAACCATTCCTAGTCAAACATTAATATTCAAGGACAATATTAATGCAGGGAGACTAGAATGTAAGTCAATTGATGACTTGAGCTCACAAATCATGGATATATGATATCAAGTTGACAAATGGGTATACATTAGAGAATGTGTACTGAATTGACCCACCATGAGAAAGTTTCATAGATTGTTATATGAGTGTCATAAATTTTATCATGTGACTATTAGTATGAATAGTCCTTAGATCTGAAGTCACTACGGCTCCCTACATAAGGAGTTATGTACTTTGGTATCGTCAAACGCCAACCGTAACAGGGTAGACTATAAAGGCGATCACTGAGTATGTAACAAATTATGTGGAGGGATATGAGTGATGTAGATGGGATCTATCCTTATCATATGACGGGAGTGATATTTGTGGGCCCCTTGATCGAGTAGGACTACTAAAACGCATGACCATGCTCAAATGAATCAATATGAGATATTGAGCTTATTTGTTTGAGTGAGTCTACTCGGGAATCAACAAATACAAAGATTAATCGAGGATGACACGGCCTATGCCTCATTGGTCAATCTAGATATTGAGGATAGAAGGACAAGGTCATACATTGTCATAGTCACGGAGGTTAAGTCGGATCTCGACTTTTTCGTCACTTGGGTAGTAATGATGCATTGCTAGATGCCGCTCATTGCTTATGTGTCTAAAGTGGTTTAGACACATTGCCAACGTTACAAGAACCTATTGGGTCACACACTAACGATACGATGCTTCAGAGATTAATTGATCTTAGTTTGACTAAGATTTGATCCGAATTAGATTAATTGAGTTATACTCAAGTGAATCCAATTGGATTATGGGATTGAGATCTAATTTGAGTTTGACTCATTTAGATTAACTCAACCACATTTGAATGAGTTATTAATTCATTAAAATATTTAATAAATTAATAATAGAGGAAGATGAAAAGTTTCTCTTCATTGGATGAAGAGAAGTTGAAGAGCCACATGAGAAAATGTGCTCTAAGTGAGTTTTTATTAGCATTAATGGAGGGAAACTAAATGGACAAAAACTCTTTATATTCATGGGATGAGTATAAAAGAGTTTTTCTTGTCATTTGGATGAACAACTTGTCATTTTTCATTCCATTCTTACTCTTGGCCAAAATCCCTCTTCTCCCTCTCCTTCTTGCTCTGTGAATCTCCTCTTGTGGCTAGCACCACAAAAGCGATTCCTCTCCGAAGCTTGAGAGATTTTGTTCATGTGGATACGCATAGAGGCACGGATACTTGAATGTGCAAGAGATCCAGCATACCTTGGACAAGTGGGATAAGCGAAGGACACACACCAAAGGTATACCTATACGATAGGAATTTATAAATTAACTTTGTATGTGCTTTCTTTCACATAGAGCGCTCGTGGGATCTATTATTTCCGCTATGATTTTTGAATATTTTTGTCTATAGATCCTTACAAGACATTCTTGGAATTTCGCCTTGCACTGAAACCGCACGTCGTGAGACGGCTTGCTCAATTTGGTGTTGTTCTAGCGCTCATTTGACGACGCTGGCAACCAAGCGATCCAACTCCTCTCTCGTCAAGATGATGGGTTATCCCTCTGGATCTGCCATCACGGTGCTCCTTCTGGTGCTTTGATCAATTCCCATAGACGGCGCCAAACTTGTTCCAGAAGGGAACGACGCGGATGGCGAGTCACCAAGGTGCAACCCACGAGGAAGGTGACGAGGAGAAGACGATCGTGCCCTGCGAGATTAACATGAGCATTAATGGGAACACGCCGAAAGATTTTTCCGATGGAGCCCACGCCGACGCTCAAGTCAGGAATCTTAATTCTCTTAGGAGGACAATGAGGAATCGAAATTTGGTTACGTTCGGAAAGCTTAACCCCTTTACCTGGATGCCGAAGCACCTTATATAGCCGAGGTTTCGGTCACAAGTGTCTATACGTTCTCCTCCACGTTCCCTAATCATCAATTACGTGATATCATTTAGGTAATGACCGCTACGATTATTAAGGCCTTAATTTGCCGTGTGTAATGGACAATAATTATCCGATAACTTTCCTGTTCTGGAAAGAGGAACGACTACTTGAAGTCGGGTTGTCTCATGCATTGATCTTTGGGCTCCACTCTCCCGAGTAGGTCTCGGGGTCTTCTCTCCCGAGCTGACCTCGGGTTCTCTCTTCTGTTCTCCTGAGGTAGTCTCGGGAGCTCGGCCCCCAGTTTGACATCTGAGGCCTTTGCCTGTACTCCCGAGGTAGTCTCGGGAGCCTGACCCCCGGTCTGATGTCGGGGGCCCTTACCTGTTTTGCTAAGAGGCTCTCGGGGTCTCCTCTCCGGTGTTGATGTCGGGGACTCCCCTTTGTTATCTCGAGGTAGTCTTGGTCTGACCCCAGGGCTCCGGCATGACGGGCCCTACCACGTAGCTTCCCCATGCCATGTGTCCACCCTGGGATGCTCAACCCCATCAGTCATGAAGGATGACAGCTTCGACGTTCAAGAAGATCTTGACGAAGAGGTACTTTATGATGATGACCCTGGGACTTTAATCATTTATGAGAAATTTTATCTAGAAGAAGTTAATGAACTTGCAAGTTGTGGAAGATGTTATAATTGAAGAAGAGTCTCAATCTCAAATTGGTGATGACGACGAGATCGAATTACTTGGTGATCTAATTTATAATGAAGACGAAACCGAATTAACTAGTAAGCCAATACACAACACAAAATTCAGCGATTAGCGATAGACTGATTCCGTCGCTATTTTGTCGCTAAACTGTAATAGCGACGGAAAGAGCGTCGTCGGTTATCTCTCCATCGTAGGTCAGGGGTAGCGACGGATACACCAAATCCATCGCTAATAGCGACGAATACATATCCCCCCCCCCTCGCAAATTTCTAGATGCAAGGGTGGTGACGTGTACGGGACCAATTAGCGACAGAAAGTCAAAAATCCGTCGCTAATAGTGACAGACTAGTCAAATATTCATCGCTATTTTATCGTAATTAACGATGGAAAGTCAAATATCCGTCACTATTTGCGACAGATATCGTAAATATCCGTCGCTATTAGCGACGGAATACTCAATATTCTGTCGCTAATAGAGACGGATTTAGAAAATATCCGTCGCTATTCCTGGAAATTTTCAACAGCTTTGTTTTCCTTTTCCCCTTCCTATATTTACATTCAATATATACAAGAATATTCAAATCACACCACAACAAATATCCAAATAAAATACATACAAAACAATAGTATTCATATCCAAACACATACCAAACATATGTATCAAATACATATATACAAAGTCCATGTCCAAACATATCATATTCATATATACATGAAAAATGATAGTCTAGTAGAGAAATGATATATACATGAACACAGAGTCCATACTGGATCAAAAGGAACAATATTCCTGGACAATAGAAGAGAAAGTATATAAATAAAAGTTAAATACAATGATAAAATAATATTAGTTAAAACATAACTAGTTATCGTAACTGATATATAAAATGTAAATAATATTGAATGATATGTAAAATATCCAATATACATACCTTTCAACCCAACCAATATCTAAATTCAACTCTGATAATGTACAATCTGTAAACGAAAGTGAAAAATAAGAAACAATTACTGATGCATATAATAGCAAACCAGATAGTCTAATAATTTGATTTTGTAAAATGTAGACAAAAAAAATATAACATACCATAAAAATTTCTCTACTCATCTAGGGTATCCTCAGGATCCTACGTCTCCTGAGACTCAAAACGAGGAGGGGCAGACATCTGTGTCATAGGCGATAGGGTCGCTGTAAAAGTATGCATGTGACGCACTAACGCCTCAGTGTGTGTCTGGCGGGCCTGCAAATCCCTCAACTCTGCATCCCTTGCTACGACCCTCTCGGCCCACGTCATCTCTGTTAGGATCGATTCCGTACGCTAGAGGGGGTGAATAGCGTTTTTCTGGTTCTTCTTCCTACGTTGTTAGTTGCGCAAGCGAAAATACAATAAAACAATAAACTAACAACGAAAAGCAACGCTAAAAACCCTGGTTTAGTTGGTATCCACCCCTAAGGGTGACTAATCCAAGAATCCGTCGGTGGATCACTCCTCGGATAACCTCCGGCTAGCCCTTGTCGCTCCTTGTGGGTGGAGAAACCTCACCACAACACCTTGACAGGACCTGAGCACTAAGACTACTATTTTGCCTTTAACCAAGACAAAATTCATCAAGAGTCTCAGCACAAACCGAATTCCCTTTAAATAGAACTCGGGCTGAAAACCCTCGCTGGCAGTTGACTGCTCCCAGGGCAGTCGACTGCCCCACTCAGAATTCGACCATTGACACCCCAACGTTCGAATTCTGCCAGCACACAAGCCGCTACCAGTCGACTGCTCCCAGGGTAGTCGACTGGTCCCTTACTAAGCCTAGGGTTACACTCCCTGAGTACATTTCACTCCGCACTCGAACCCTAGGACTTCGCGATTACAATCACACAGTACTCGTACCCTCACGACTCGACTGACACCTCATCAGCAGCCTCAACTATTGCCTTCGCGCCCTCTTCATCTTCGGCTCCCGTCCCTCGGATGCACGCAAGCCTCCAGCTTGCCTCCATGCCATCCTTCACGCATGCCTCGAAGTCCGTGCCCCTCAGCTCATCATCCCTGCTCTCCAAGGTCCCTCGGGTGCACCAAGCCTCCAGCTTGTCTCCATGCCACCCTTCACCATACCGAGGTCGTCCAGTCAAGTCAATATGTGTACCTGCACAACCTGCACACTCAACATACACATATTAGAACACAAGGGAAACCTAACTTAAATCCTTTGCCCAAACATCAAAACACTTGGTCACTCCGGACCATAGATTGCCTCAATAATCTCCCCTTTTTTGATGTTTGGCAATACGTTTAAGTTAGGGAAAGCAAAATAGTAGTCAATAGCAAAACCATGATAAAACAAACAACTGAATTTACGTTGTCAAGACTCCATCTTGGACTTACACCGCCAATGCATATGCAATGCATGCATGGATCCTATCCCAAGGCATCCTACACCTAACCCTCCAAGTTAGGAATTTTCCACACCTAACCCTCCAAATTAGGAATTTTCTACACCTAACCCCCCAAGTTAGGAATTTTCACCACCTAACCCTCCAAGTTATAATTTTTCTACACCTAACCCTCCAAGTTAGGAATTTTTACCACCTAACCCTCCAAGTTAGGATTTTTCTACACCTAACCCTCCAAGTTAGGAATTTTCACCACCTAACCCTCCAAGTTAGGTTTTTTCACCACCTAACCTTCCAAGTTAGGAATTTTCACCACATAACCCTCCAAGTTAGAATTTTCACCACCTAACCCTCCAGGTTAGGATTTTCCACACCTAACTCCCCGAAGTTAGGAATTCTACCAAAATCGGGCTTTTTAAAGCTTCTCCCATACATTAGACTTACAAAGGCTTTTTAAGAACCTCTCTCAGGTTCCCCTTACGCCAAGAATGGAGCAACCATGCTCCCCCTTTTTCTCAGCTCCCCCTAAACCTAGGGTTTCTAGCAAAGGAGTGTTTGGTTTCCCAACTTAAACCCAACACTTCTCCCCCTTTGCCTAACATCAAAAAGAATCCAACAATATCCCAATTATTGGTTCTTTTAATTCTCAATGATCCTAAACATAGTGTACTAACCCCCGTACACTTGTTTTGCATCATTTGGACACAAGTCAACTGCTAATTACCCCAATCAGCCTTGACTAGTCGACTGCCCCCCAGGGCAGTCGACTGATACTCTGAATATCAGTTTTTCAGGCCACATTCAGAAATGCGCCAGAAATTCGACAAATCTCCAAAAATTCTCAAATTTTGTGGAGAACTTTGTGGTACCTATACCTACTTTGGAAAAATACATTTCATAATGTATCTATCACCATTCCTAAGTTTGACACAAAACCCAAAAATTTTCTATGAAGATTATGGCAACCAAGGAGGCAACCTCCCCCTTAACCTATGCATTTTTCCAATTTTCAATTTACCAAGGTCAAGTTCTACCCAACTTGACACCATAGCACCGGTTAAGTTCTACCCAACTTAACACCATAAACTCAAGTTATGTTCTACCCAACTTAACACCATAACACCGGTTAAGTTCTACCCAACTTAACCTCCAAGTTATTCCCCCTTGGACACCATTAAAGGATTGCCCCAAGCAACCTTTCCCTAGTGCCAAAAAGAACTCAACAACACCTTATACAATCTAAAAGGTTTGCAAGCACATTTGCTAGGATATACCCTATCCTAGAAAAATATGATTCCATGAAAAAATACAAATGTGCTTGACTTTTGGTACAACTCCTAATTATCTCAAAAGATTGGCATTTTGTATCAACTTCCAAGTCTACTTCTAATTCCATATGTTTGCTAAGGCTTATCATTATAATTCGACACATGGAATTGTCCTTAACTCTCCCTTCTTGATTTCTTAATCCTAGATACCTATGGAGAACTTCCATATCCTTTCATTCACCAAAACTCATCATCCAATATCATCTAATGACTTTCAAACCATATAATATCCAATCATGACATAAAAACCCACAAGATAGCATGACACTTTCCTATGATTTCAATCTTGCAATTTCTGATCAGCCAATATACCTTTTTCACTTTAGCCTAGGTATCAGTCGACTGCCCCCTTTTTCACTTTCTGATCAGCCAATATCCAGGGCAGTCGACTGCGAAAACTCACAGAATATTTTTGGGCTCTGACCAGTTGACTGCCCCCCAGGACAGTCGACTAATACCTGAATTTCAGGTTTTTCAGCCCAATTTCAGTAATGCTTAAATAATTTCACAAATCTCCGAAAAATCTGAAATTTCATGGGGAGATTTGTGGAGCCTATGCCTACTTGGAAAAAATATGTTTCCAAATATATGTACTTCAAGTCCCAAGATTGGCACGAAACTCAAATCTTTCTAAATTGTATCATTTAATCTTGTTCCAAAAGTCCTAATTCTGGCCTTTCATTGATATATCCTCGAATACCTGACCATGATACATTTCTAACACTGAATTATATGGTATTTACCCATTAAAACCTAATTTTACCCAATATAATCATATTTTCACCTTTCCTCTACAATTCTCCTTTTATTGTGCCAATTCTCTAGGATTAAGACTTACCCAAGTCTTCCAACCCTTTTTGGCACATTTCATCTAATTTCCTAGACTTTCTAAAGAACTCATTTCTTGAGATCCATTTACCATGGACCCCAAAGGCTCCTAGAGCTCCCCCTTGAGCACTTAGCCCTAGTCACCTCCCTAGGTGACTCAATCCACACTAGGCCACACCGGTGAGCCTCCGGTGATTCTTGGCCTACAAAATAAACCCTCTTAACCTTAGACCCCTTATCTTTGGTTAAGTCATTTTCTTTTCCTTTGGATGACACCCCCTTGCCATCCTTTGACTTCTCCTTCTTGCCATGATCATATGCCTTCCCAGCATATTTTTTTTTGTTGGCCTTGGAGACTCTAGACCGGTAACCCAAACCCGATCTATCATAGTTGGGTTTTAAACTACCCAACACCATATCTAGACCCTTAGATCCGACCATGAATCTTTCTAGGGTCTTTTCTAATGTATCAAGCCTTGCCCTCAAGACTTGATTCTCCCTTTCTAAGTTTCTAACCTTAGTGTTCATATGCCCACTTTGGACATTCCTAGACCTATCTACTTTTCTATGCATATTCCTTCCCTTCTTGGGATAAATGCCTTGATCCTTAGATCCTAAGGTCTTGGGTTTTTCATGATGCATGCTTTTCTTGGGGTTTGACCTACCTTGTTAGCCCTATTCTTATTATTATATTTAAAACCATGATTGTGCACAAGTAGGCAATTTTCATTAATTCTAGCATGCATGGATGAATAATTAACATTATTTTTAATATGCAAGGAGGAACTTGAAGTTGAATTATATTTTAACCTAGGGTTAGGAATTACCTCCCTTACCCTTGTAGTCCCTCCTTATTGTGATCTTTGCTTCTTCCTTTCCCCCTTCTCCATCTTCTCAAGTGCTCCATCTTCTTGAGCTCTCCACTCTTTGGGCACTTGGTGTGGTAGTGTCCTAGCTCACCACATGTAAAACATCAAATTTTCTTTTTCCTTTTCTGAGCTTCTCCAATCCTACAACCCATGTTAGATTTAAAGGAACTTAAAATGGGTTTAGATTTTACCTCCTTTTTACCTTTCGGGTACTTGTCCTTGTAGTGCCCCTTATCGTTGCAACCAAAGCATGTGATGTGCTCTTTCGATTTAGCTTTTGTGGAGGTAGAAGCTTCTTCTTCAACCTTGGATGAAGTGGATGCTTCCTCTTGTTCTGGCATGGATGAGGGTCTCTCCTCCCCCTGAATCCTTGACGTTGACACCTCCTCTTCTTCTCTTGAGGAGGTAGAGGATCTCTCACTTAGTCCTTCCTCTTCACTTGATGATATAATCAATTCTTCTTCCTCTTGGTCTATTGAATCCATTTCTTTTGATTCTTCCACTATTTTGGCTTGTGTAGGTTTCTCATGGTATTCTTTTATCTTTTTCCATAACTCACATGCATCTTTATATTCACCTACACAACTTAAACTGATATTAGGCAAAATATTTATCAAAATGCTAGTTACCTTCTCATTGGCTTTTGATTGTGCTTGTTGTTCTTGATTCCAATATCTAGGCCTAAGCTTTTTCCTGTACATATCCTTTGAAATCTCGAAGGGCTCTTCAAGCGCGATCGTAAGGTCCCACTCCATTCCGAATCATGTTTCCATTCTTGCCTTCCAATACTTGAAATCTTCATGGTCGTAGGACGGTGGACTGTAGATGTCTTCCCCGAATTTGCCTTCCATTGTTCTTCCCTCTAGCTTTTGCTCTTCTTGGCGGTTATTCCAATCACGAGCGGTCCTTTGCTCTGATACCACTTGTTAGGATCGATTCAGTACGCTAGAGGGGCTGAATAGCATTTTTCTGGTTCTTCTTCCTACTTGTTAGTTGCGCAAGCGAAAATACAATAAAACAATAAACTAACAACGAAAAGCAACGCTAACAAACTCGGTTTAATTGGTATCCACTCCTAAGGGTGACTAATCCAAGAATCCGTCAGTGCATCACTCCCCGGATAACCTCTAGCTAGCCCTTGTCGTTCCTTGTGGGTGGAGAAACCTCACCACAACACCTTGACAGGACCTGAGCACCAAGACTACTATTTTGCCTTTAACCAAGACAAAATTCGTCAAGAGTCTCAGCCCAATCCGAGTCCCCTTTAAATAGAACTCGGGTTGAAAACCCACGCTGGCAGTCGACTACTCCTATGGCAGTCGACTGCCCCACTCAGAATTGTTGGGACCGGGTGCATGCTGACATGGATGCGAGATCGTAATTTTAAAATTAATTACGTGCAGCGGAAGGTATAGCATAAATAATTTCTCAAATTATTTAATCACACATCTAAGCATGCAACCTTATGTTATGTAGACATGATCATATATTTGAAATTTTGCAAAAACGTAAACTAATTTACTTGTTACCTTGCGTAACTCGAAGAAAGGGACAAGATCCAACCGTAATCGTCCCTCGGAAGCTCCGCCTCTATTCGCGTCCACGCCGAGTATCTTCGGGATGACTTCGCAAAGCCACGAGTTTCGTGTTCTCGAGAACTACTAGATTCTCCGAGAACGCGACAAGAAACCAAGAGAGAAGTAATCATATCGGAAAAACTCACCACCAAGGTTGGCCGGAATCACAATTCTGGTGCGGAGGAGGAAGATGACTTGCGCCCAATCCCAAGGTGATGATGGTCGGAGAGGAAGATCGTCTCAACGGAAGAACTTCGTCGCCTCGGTGCTTCTCCTTGTGCTCACGGCAAGAAGAAGGGAGAAGAAGGGAGAGGCCGGCCAAGAGAAAGAAGGGAGGAGAGGGAGAGAGGCCAAGCAAGAATACTTGGATTATTTCGAATGAATTCCAAGCCTTGCCTTGGGTCCTTCTTATAGTGGCCTCTCAACCGCCAAGTCTTTTTTTTTCTTATTGAATAAATTTTCATAAGAAATTTATCATATAAATTTTCTATGACTTATTCCATCATGCCAAGTCTTGATTTTATATCATGGTTAAAATCATATTTTAATTCATGATAAAAATCAACCAAGTCTCCTTTTCTTATGGAATAAATTTTCATAAGAAATTTATCATATAAATTTATTTATATAAATTTCTTTATATAAATTTCTTTATCATGGTAAATCAATCCATGATTGCTTTTATAAAATAAAATAAAGCAATCCATGGTTCATTTTAATTTCCATAAAAAATAAATTTTATATAAATTTCATTATCATGGTAAATTAATCCATGATTGATTTTATAAAATAAAATAAATCAATCCATGGTTCATTTTAATTTCCATGAAAAATAAATTTTATATAAATTTCTTTATATAAATATCTTTATCATGGTAAATCAATCCATGATTGATTTTATAAAATAAAATAAATAAATCCATGGTTCATTTTAATTTTCATGAAAAAATAAACCAAACCTTGGTTTATAAAAATTTATATCATCCATAATTTTATATAACAAACTACACTTGATTTATTTTATAAATTGAACCAAACAATTTGGTTCCCTCCCTTTGTTGTGGCCAGCCAAGCAAAGAGGGTGGGGACCCTCTTTGGCCGGCCTATCCAGGCCACGCCCTAATGAATTAAACTCATTTAATTCATCTATTAAGTCTTCAAAAGACTTAGCCATTTTACGCTTCCGATGCGTCTCTGAAAAATTCAGATTCGATTTATCGTTTGGCTCAACCAAACCTAATCTCTCTTGATTGAAAAATCCAATTTTCAACTCGTTTTAAATCCCTCGGATTACTCGTAGTGCGTGTGACTAAATAGGCTTTCGATTTATGTTGGCCGTCTATAATTAACCAATTATAGAACGATCATGAGTGGCACCTAGTAGTACATCATGATCCTCAATTAATCGAAAGATCAATGGTTGACCTCAGAAATAATTCTGAAACCCTTCAGCAGCTATAATGAATCGTGCCCCATTCCCTTCACCATCATATACCCACTTGGTTCAGGACATGGTCTATGTGTGTCAGTCCCCACTAGGCTGACTACGTCACACCTAGCCCAAGTAACATTTTCTCGTCCTACGGATTCTAATTACTCTCATGTATCTAAGAGATTCATACTCTGAACATGTCATGCCCTGGCCAGAGGCTTCGAGAAACAATCCGACGATAGGCTTTGGGTATACATCTCCTCGCAAGGAGTGGTGAATCCTTTGTAGGCTATTCAAACATCTTCGGGCACTTTGGCTTATACCCAATCATCCTGGGTCCACACCTCCTTGGAGATGCTTGCTTAAGATGTCAAAGTATAAGTCTCCATGACCAAGATGACTTGAACACCGCAAGTCAAAGGAACATCGCACTTATGCTGTAGTAAGAACTTCACTGACATGTCTATACGTAGACTACCATATGAAGTTTTACAGCCAGTCACTCCAATGAACTAGTTCCCTTAACTAGCATTCATGTTTATCTCCGGACATCCCAATGTCACCAGCCAGTGAGAATCAGCTGATTAGAGAATAACTCATGCTAGTCTCAACAGAATTGATAGTGTCCGTATTTATCAATTCATCGACTAGGGACAATTTCAATACTTCACAATTGCACATGTAGAGATAATCATAAATTGTGAATTCGTCACAAATTCTCTCATGCTGTGAATTGTATTGTGGACATTCAGTAAAAGAGTTTAAGATCGCAATCAAATACAAAAACATGTATACTCAAATAGTGAATATTCATTTATTAAAATAAATGATTACAATCATAAGGCGATTGCCTTAGGACACTTTTCTCATATCACTAACAAACTCCCACTTGGCCTAATGTCAATCGCTACGGTATCCAATACCACAGGCTCTAATATGACCCTCAAACTTGCTTTGAGGCAAGGCCTTAGTTAAAGGATCCGCTAAATTCCTTTCAGTGGGAATTTTCTCAATTTGTATATCATTCCTACTTATAATCTCTCTGATCAGATGATAGCGGCGAAGCACATGTTTGGATCATTAATGAGACCTTGGTTCCTTTGCTTGTGCAATAGCTCCATTGTTGTCGCAATAAACCGGTATTTCTTCATCAATGATTGGAACCACACCAAGTTCTGAGACAAACTTCTTGATCCAGACTGCTTCCTTTGCTGCTTCCGAAGCAGCAAAGTATTTCGCTTCCGTGGTAGAATCCGCTACGGTGTCTTGCTTGGAACTCTTCCAATTTATTGCGCCTTCATTCAAAATAAATACGTATCCAGTCTGAGATTTGGAGTCATCTTTATCTGTCTGGAAACTAGCATCTGTATACCCACGTATTACCCTATCACCTTCTCCATTTATTAGGAACACATCCTTAGATCTTCTTAAGTACTTGAGGATTGTCTTGATAGCCGCCCAATGATCCATTCCTGGATCAGACTAGTATCTGCTTGTGACGCTCAGAGCATACGATACATCGGGCCTAGTACATAACATAGCATACATGATAGATCCTATCGCGGATGCATAAGGAATCTTATTCATGCAAATCCTCTCGTCTTCTGTGCGCGGACACATAGACATCAAAAGGTTGATCCAATGCCTGATGGGAAGGTAACCTTTCTTGTATTCCGACTTGCTAAACCTTTCTAGCACTCGATCTATATATGTAGACTGCGAAAGACCAAGCAACCATTTTAATCTATCTCTATAGATTCTAATCCCAAGGATATAGGTTGCTTCTCCCAGGTCTTTCATGGAGAAAGTTTTGGACAACCAAATTTTAACTGACTGTAAGACTGATATATCATTTCCTATAAGTAATATGTCATCGACATATAACACTAGGAATACGACTGCACTCCCACTAACCTTCTTGTACACACAAGGTTCGTCAGGATTTTGTGAGAAATCAAACTCTTTGATTGTCTCATCAAAACGGATGTTCCAGCTCCTGGATGCTTGCTTTAGTCCATATATGGATCGTCGAAGCTTGCATACTTTGGTTTTATCAACCGATGTGAAACCTTCAGGTCGTATCATGTATACATCCTCAAGCAGGTTTCCATTAAGGAAAGCTGTTTTCACATCCATTTGTCATATCTTATAATCATAATGAGTTGCTATGGCCAGGAGCATCCGAATGGATTTAAGCATAGCTACTGGCGAATAGGTTTCGTCATAATCAATTTCTTGTTTCTGACGAAATCCTTTTACCACTAATCTAGCCTTAAAGGTAACAACATTACCTTCCATGTCGGTTTTCTTCTTGAAAACCCACTTGCACCCTATGGGCTTAATCCCTTCAGGTGGGTTAACCAAGTCTCATACTTGATTTTTGTACATGGAATCCATTTCCGACTTCATGGCTTCAAGCCATTTATCCCTTCTGAATTTTTCAGAACATCTTCATAACCTATAGGTTCATCATCGCTAATGAGTAACACGTCGTTCGATTCACTTATGAGAAATCTGTATCTCTCTGAAATATTGCGTATCCTATCAGACCTACGAAGAAGTGGTGTTGTTTTAGGTTCAACTGATAGCTCATCATTATGAGTTATCGGTTGTGGGTCTAGACTAGGTGTCTCTGTAATGTCTATTGGAGTTTCTTGAACATCTTCAATGCTACTCCCACTATTTTCTTGTAAAAGAAATTCTTTTTCTAGAAATACAGCATGCCTTGAAACAAACACCTTTTGTTCCAAGGGATGATAGAATTGGTAACCCTTCGTTTCCTTAGGGTATCCAATAAATAGACATTTATCAGACTTAGCATCCAATTTGTCTGATATAGTCCGCTTTACATAAGCAGGACAACCCCATATCTTTAGGTGAGATAAATGAGGTTTCTTACTATTCTACGTCTCATATGGAGTAGTAGAGACTACCTTGATCGGGACTCTGTTTAGCAGGTAAACAGCTGTCTTAAGCGCATAGCCCCAAAAGGATTTTGGAAGAGTTACATGATTCATCATAGATCTAACCATGTCCATCAAGGTTCGGTTACGCCTCTCAGATACACCATTATGCTGTGGTGTATATGGCGGAGTCCATTGAGACAATATCCCATTGTCCCTAAGATAATCTTGAAACTCTTGACTTAAGTATTCACCACCCCAATCGGATCGAAGTATATTAATACTTTTGCTAAGCTGTTTCTCTACTTCACTTCTGAACTCTTTGAATTTCTCAAAAGCTTCAGATTTGTGTTTCATTAAGAACACATACTCGAATCGTGAGTGATCATCGATAAAGGTAATGAAGTAGTTGTAGCCTGTTGGAAACCGGATGGCTAGAGAGGGGGGCTGAATATAGCCAATCGCATGAACCTTTGGCACTTATCAAGATTTTGCACTCAACTTATCAGTAGCACAGCGGAAGAAGTAATGGAAAACAAAGCAATGCAGAAAACAAAAAACAGAAATGAAAGCAAACAAACACAACTATCAAGAACGCTAACACGGAGGGTTTACAAGGTTCGGGGATAACTTGCCCCTACTCCTTGGCGTGCCCTTAAGGTGGGCGATCCCTTGATCGTCGGCAGATCAAGCCCCGCTATTCACCGGATATAACGCAACCTCCTTCTCGGTGGAGAAACCTCTCCACAGCGTTTCAAACAAGAATATAGATTTAAGCTTAATGAAACACAGAGAATACTCTTACTCAGCACCTAGCAAGGACAAGAGCACAACGAGCTTATCCCGAGCTCCACCCAGCGACAATCTCACGCAAGGACTCCCTCTTTCGTGTCTTCTCACTGTTGGACTCCAAGCTCCTTGTTCTTTCCTCCCAGCACTTACGTAAGAGTTGGTTGCTTCTCGATTGCAGTTGCTTGCTCAAAGTGATGAAGACTTCAGAAACACAGCTAGCAAGTTGTGGAGAAACACAAAGCGCAGCAAGAACTTCAGCAGACTCAACACAGAAAATTGTCGAACACTTCTCTGCTTCAGTCGAAATCTTCTTCTCCTTTTGTTTCTCCACCAAGCATCAGATGACACTATCCCTGCAGCTCCCAGCTGCTCATCTGCCAACGCCAGCTACCACTGAGCTATCCCTGAACTCCCTGAGCATCCCTCAGCTAAGCTCCAGTCTCAGCTCCAGTCTGCAGCTCGGCCGTTGCAACCTGAGATGGAAAAACAGACAAACCTGCTCCAAGGAAAGCTCTCCATTGACCCTCCTTGAGTGTTTGAATCCTCCCCTGTCACCTGCAGCTTAATCAGACTGTTAGAGCAGTAAATCACACAGTAAATCAAATATCAGAGGCAAACAATAGCGAATCGGATATGGTCAGACGCGATCAGAGCGTCTGACAGTGCAATTTGAATTAAAGTGATCGGTTACCGGACCGATCGGAGAGCCTCCTGATCGGTCACCAGACCGATCAGGCTGGGTCCAGACCGATCAGGCTCCGTCCTGATCGATCCCCAACGCTCAATCAGAAATCGTGATTTCTTTGAGATTCTCCTGGACCGATCACCAGACCGATCCCAGGTTGTGGATAGATCACCGGACCGATCCACCTCTAATTTGGGCGATTTCTGAGTTTCACAGTTCAAAACTCCTGATCGGTCACCTGACCGATCAGAGTGTCTCCTGATCGGTCACCAGATCGATCAGATCATGATCAGACCGATCAGGCACCATCCTGATCGATCTTAGTGAGGAACCCGCGAAGCTGGATCGTTCTCCAGAACGATCTGCACAGTGATCCTGATCGGTCACCAGACCGATCAGGAGCAGTTCAGCAGGGGAACTCAACCTCACTGTTCGCTCCCTGATCGGTCACCAGACCGATCAGGAGCCAGTCAGTGGGTGAAACGCATACTCCCTGATCGGTCACCAGACCGATCAGTCATCGCTGGATCGGTCACCAGACCGATCCATGAAGGAGCAGCGTGTCAGATTCCCTGATCGGTCACCAGACCGATCCAGGGACTCAAACCTAGCCCTCCAAGCTAAGTTTTCATCCACCTTAGCCCTCCAAGCTAAGGATTTTTCACCTAACTCTCCAAGTTGGGAATTTGCACCTAACCCTCCAAGTTAGGACTTTTCACCTAGCCCTCCAAGCTAGGACTTTTCACCCAACCCTTCCGAATTAGGACTTTTCCAAACCTAGCCCTCCAAGCTAGGACCTGACCCTCCAAGCCAAGACTTTTTCACCTAATTCTCCAAGATGGAAATTTGCACCTAACTGTAACGACCCGGAAAATTTTTTTTAATATTTTCTTTAAAATAATGAGAATGTCTAGATAATTTTCCGAGTGACCTAGAAATATTAGTACGAACCTTAGCCTAGAAATCCATGATTTTCTCATTTAAATTGAGAAACTAAGTACTAATGGGCCTTATAGGGGCTTCCTAGTACCATGATTATTGGTGGATTTTAGGTAGAATTTAATATAAAAATAAATGAATTTTAACTAGGAATATTAGCATGATTATGGGTGAGTTTTAGGGAAATTTTCGAAATAAAATAAAAATAAAATAAAAAAATGGGTGCATGCACCAATGATTGAACCTTGGACCTCTTGTACCACCATGCATGCACTAACCAATTCACCTAGCAAGGGTAAAAAAAAATTATACCGACGACCGGAGAAGATTCGAAGATCAGAGTCGCGGGTCGTCGTAGGCACTTGAGACTTGAGCACTGAGCGTTTGGAGCAGAGCGCTTGAATGAATTCATTGGAAGCAGTTATGTTTGGAAGCAAGGGGTGAACCCCTATTTATACAGCATGCTTGGGTGCCTGTGTTGAAGGGGGCGCCTGACACGTGGCCTGTTCTACGCAAATCCTCATCCGCAGACTTGGCCAGCGCTTATCCCTTCAACTGGGGCGCCTGAGTTGACTGGGGCTCCTGTATCAATACAGACGCCTCATTTGCTGACATGGAGGCTTTGCTTCAAAAACTCTGGAAATAGCCCTTCTTGGGCACCTGTCACCATACAAGCGCCTAACTCCATTCAGGCACCTGGGAAGCAGAACACTTCAACCTTTGTTCCTGCAACTAGGGTTAGTTCCAAAACACAAATAATATATATGTTAAGTCATGTTAACAGCCTGAGCTGTCTTGGTTCTGACTTTAGGCTTCCAAAATGGAACCCTAGGTCAAACTGACGCCTAGTGTTCCCTCCTACGGGGAACGCGTCCTCGCCTACTCCTCTCAAGAGAGTTTACCTTTTTGCCAACCGACTCCTCCGGTTGGACTTTTACCCAATCCTCCGGATCAAGTCTTCGTGCCCAGTCCACGACCAGAACTTATTGCCCAACCCTCAGTCAGGTCTTCGGTGCCCAGCCCTCGGCCAGGACTTATTGCCCAATTCCTCGAATCAGGACTTCGTGCCTAGTTTACCTAGGACTTTTCCTGCGCACTTCAATAAGTTCATTAGATCACAATAACACCTTAACTTATGAACCCTTTTCCATTATAAAAACCCATGTTCGATCTTGGTGCTTCCAGCACCAACAACCCGTAGCTGTTGAAATGTGATTTAACAAATAATTACCACGTTGTAGCAGCCTGTAGCAAACTTTGCAACAAAAGTGGGATCAAGTAGTGAGTCAGTTGAAGGGAGACCTTCAACCATTGGTGGAGATTGAGGCAGTTGTGAAAGCAGCCATTGATCTACTAGAAAGCATGGATTGCTAAGGGCTCACTTTAGAACTACTTTAGCTAGTGATGGATCAATTTGTAGCTCTTCCTTTTGTTGTGTTGATGTTCCTTTTGTTTTGCTGGTATCTTATAACAAGCTAGCCCATTGAGTTTCATGTTGTAGTAGCTATTGGACAATAGCTGTTATAACATGAATCAAGTGATATTACAAATATTACTAGTAACTATTATCACCTACATGACAGTAGCTACTACACATTATAGCAACTACTATACAGATTGTAGCAGCTACTGCTACACATTGTAACATCTAGTTTGAGGTACATCACTTTCACGTTGTAGCAACTGCAAGTTAACTGCTACAACGTATAGAATCAGAGCTACTATCTCTTTCACATTGTAACAGCTACTATCGAGTAGCTGCTGCGACGTGTAACAACAGAACTACCTTCGCTTTCAAGTTGTAGCAGTTACTGTCTAGTAGTTGTTACAACTTGAAATATACTTTCAATTTTATGTTGTAATTATACAGTTATATTCAACAAAGTAAAATGTATTGAATTGAAATTGTAGAATAAAAACAATGACAATAAGACCTATAAACACAATAACTTAAAATAGAAATATAGTACATCGCCCAATCAATAAGCTTAACATATTTAAGAGTTTAAGCAACACACCAACTTGAAATAGTAGTATAGTACATCACTACAAATTCTTATTTATTCGGGATGGGAAGTTACTACAAGGAAAATCTGCCTTACTCCCTCGAAAACATAAGCAAAATAATAAATTGAATGTGAAGCTTTGATTTATGACAAGACTCTTTGACAAAAGGATATACGAATCTGATCATTAAAGATTCACAAGACACATATCAATGGAACTAGAGATTAATATGACAATACAGTAATTTGGAATTAACAGACAACCCCGTGACCACATCAAAAGATGAGAGAAATACAAAAAGGATGATAAAATCCAAATTCAAAATTGTTCCTTATTCTATATGGGCTCGAATTTATGCAATAAGTCAAGGTCTTGTAACAATATATTTTCCCTGTACAGTACCTCCTTTACGGTGATAATCGCTTGAGAATGCAATTTCTTCAAAGCTACAGAATAAGAAAAAAAAGGGTCGTTCTTTCAAAATTTCATTGTAAATTAAAATACTCAATACAAATAAATACAAATGTTGGAGAAATCAAGAAGATGCAACAGGATCGTTTATCTGATTGGTTAGTAAAACATGAGCTAGTTCATAGATCTTTGGGCATCGATTGCCAAGGAATAGAAATAGTACAAATAAAAATTGAGGATTGGGATTCCATTGCTATCATTTCATATGTATATGTAGCACCGCGCTCTGGCTGCTACCAATCGAAGTTGAGATTTACGAGAATGAACACTGCTTGGGTTGGTGTCTTGAGGCAAGGGATTGCTAGATCCTACGATCATAGAAGGTATCTCTATAGCCTTCTGCATCACCTAAGAAATAATAAATCAAAAGGAAAAAAATAAGGATTTCATCTGAAGTCATTCAGATCATCTATTTGGATAGGGGATGAAGAAATCGCTAGAGTCATCAGCTTGGGGTGGGCTATGAGTCACATGATCGTCTTTTGCCCATTATTGATAATTGGAGGCCATTTTTCTTGATGTTCTTCAAAACCACTAGTGCTTTCAAAGCATCTTTATGGTGTTGGGATGATAAACAGATCGGTCGAGTAATGGAAGATAAGGATTGGGACTTTATCTACTTGATCTTGCATTCATGCGAGGAAGCCATCAAGCAAAATAAAATAAAAGAAAGAAGATCACTGATTTTTTACAGATGAATACTTATGATAAAAAAAGGATACGTTAGATCTTTACAGACAAAGGGATCATCAATGAAGCGGGAATACCAAAGGTTTTGGTCCTTTGGGTTATCACATATCACTAATCGCTTTAGGAATGATGAGGGCAACAGGATAATTGCACAATTATACAAAAGCTACTACATGTTATAGAAGCTACTTAGCAACTATTATACAAAAGTTGCTACACATTGTAGCAGCTACTTGTATAGTAGCTGCTACAACATGTAGCAAATACTATACAAGTAGCTACTTGTAGCAACTACTTTGAGATAACTGCTACAATATGTAGCAACTACTAGTTGAGTAGCTGCTACAATGTGTATAAGCATAGCTACTATTGCTTTAACATTGTAGCAGCTATTGTTAAGTAGTTTCTACAACATGGAAATACTTTCGATTTCATATTGTAGATATACGGTTATAATCGACAAAATAAAATGTATCAAACTTAAAATAGTAGAATACAAGCAATGACAACAAGACATATAAACACAACAACTTAAAATAGTAGTATAGTATATCGCCCAATCAATAAGATTGATATGTTCGAGAGTTTAAGCAACACAACAACTTGAAATAACATATTTATTCTTCATCACTAAATTGTAGAGATTCTAATTGTTATTTTATCTCTTGCAATATATATTTCAATTTTTAAATTTTTTCCTTCTTCGATAGTTTTTTCTGAGTTTGAACTTGATACTACTTTATTTGAAGTTGTACACGAACTTTCTCTTCCTCTTGATGTAAAGAAGGTTTGTGTTAGCTTTCTATCAAAGTGTGTTTCAAAAGCTCTTTTTGCCTCCTCTTTACTCGCAAAGGATTGGCGTATAGCGCTCTTAAAATGATCAACTTGTCTAGATGTTTCTATCCAAGTGTCATAAATACCCAGTTGACACCCAATAAAGATAACATATGTTTTCTCCTAGATTAAAAATATCATTTAAAATCACGTATAAGTAATAGATTTGGACTAGAGGGAATTACAATTTAAAATGAAACGATTTACCATTGAATGAAACGAGGAAAATGATGTTTGACAAATTTCCTGCAAATTATATAATCAAAAAATTAAAATTTATTAAAAAAGAAAGGGGTTACTAATACAAAATATTGTATAGAAAGAAAAATAGATACTAGAGATGGAAGGGCTTAACATCAACAATGGAGGTGTGGGAAGGGCAGCATCGGCTTTGTTTACAGTAGTTGTTTAGGAGCTTGTGTAGCAGCCACTATATACATAACTGCTATAACATGTAGCAGATATTGTTGAGTAAAGCAAGTTTGACGTTGTAGCAACTACGGTTACGTAACTATTCACGTTGTAGCAGCTATTTTCTAGTAGCTGCTATAACGAGCTAGTCCAGTA
Source organism: Boesenbergia rotunda (assembly GCA_024364735.1). Lineage (NCBI taxonomy): Eukaryota > Viridiplantae > Streptophyta > Magnoliopsida > Zingiberales > Zingiberaceae > Boesenbergia > Boesenbergia rotunda. The sequence continues at coordinate 34,699 of JAGFNQ010001306.1, read as the reverse complement.
AGTTTCATGTTGTAGCAGCTACTCGTGTAGTAATTGATACAATGTGTAGCAGCTATTGGTGTAGGAAGCACCATATCGAACCTTGTTTTGATATTGGCAAAGGGTTCAAAGTTAAGTATTATTAGTTATCTAACATTGTTCACTAAGTGTGCAGAAAGAATTCCTAGCGAAGGGCTGCTAGGCACCTGGCGAAGGAATGCAAGGATACAAAGCCCTAGCGAAGGACTGCTAGGCAACTAGCGAAGGGCTGCTAGTCACCAAGTCCTAGCGAAGGACTGCTAGGCAACTAGCGAAGGGCTGCTAGTCACCAAGCCCTAGCGAAGGACTGCTAGGCAACTAGCGAAGGGCCGCTAGTCATCAAAGACCTGGCGAAGGACAGCTGGGCACCTGGCGAAGGACAGTTGGGCACCTGGCGAAGGACTGCTAGGCAAAAGTCCAACCAGAGGAGCGGTTGGCATCAGGTACATTCTCCCGAGAGGAGTAGGTGAGGACGCGTTCCCCGTCGAGGGAACAGTAGGCGTCGGTTCGACCTAGGGCTCCATTTTGGAGGCCCAAAGTCAGAACCAAGACAGCTAAGGCTGTATAAACTAACACATTACTATTTTATATTGTTTTGGACTAACCCTGGATGCAGGACCAAAGGAACGAGTGTCTACAGCTCATAGAGCCTCAAAGGAGTGAGGCAGTGGCTGAGTAGGGCGCCCGGAGTGTCCCGGACGCCCCCAAGGTGCATACAAAACAATGTAAGTAAGGAAGGCTTCGAACAGCTGCTGGGTGGGGCGCCCCCGTGCTCCCGGGCGCCCCCAACGCTCCGGGCGCCCCTAATGCAAGCCTACGAAGAGAAGCTAGCCAAGCCAAAGGGATAAAGATTTGACCCGGTCAACCCGGGCGCCCCCAGCGCTCCGGGCGCCCCGGTCAAAGCTGATCCCGAATGTAAAGGGATCAAAAGCTGACCGAGACCGAGACGGATCGGATGACACATGGGGGGGCGCCCCTGATGTCCCGGGCGCCCCCAGGCCCTATAAAAGGACCCTCGAACCAAGGCTTCAGAACAACAATTCTTTCAACGCTCCAACGCTCTTCTGTTCCCGCGCTCTGCCTCGGACACCTCCCGACTAAAAAGACAAGCGCCAACGACGTCCTTCCGCTCCGAAAATTCAACCTACAACGGACGTCGGTAACGAAGAGCTATTTTAGTTTACTGTACTGAATTCTGTAAAATCTTTTGTAAACTGTTTTTACGACATATAGAATTGCCCGCAGAAAACGGTCAACGACCGTGGGCCTTGGAGTAGGAGTCGACCTAGGCTCCGAACCAAGTAAAATACCTGTGTTCGCGATTGTCTTTATTCCGCTACGAAATTTCTCTAATTTCTAAAATCTGAACGCTTTCTGATATTCACCCCCCCCCCCCTCTATCGATTCTCTCGATCCAACAGCAGCTACTTTGAGATAGCTATTACAAAGTGTATAAGATAAGCTACTATCATTTTGATGTTGTAGCAACTACTTTGAGGTGAGCTACTACAATGTGTATATGCAGAGATACAGTCGCTTTGACATTGTAACAGCTACTTTGAGATAGCTACTACAACGTATAGTAGAAGGCTTAATTTTTTAGTCTTCGATAGTTTCATTCTCTGGCACAGCTACATGTTCGTAACCCTAGTAGAGCTACTATTGAGTAGCTACTATACATTGTAGCAGCTACTTTACAATAGGGCTTGTACGTTGTAGCATCTATCGTCGTCCTAAACCCTAATTAAAAATTCACAACCTAGTAGGATTAGGATTCGTAATAAAAAATATTGAACAGGGAGAAAAATACCGGAGTGGAAGGGCTTACAATCGAGAATGGAGGGGTGGGAGCGGTTTTCGGAAGGGCTTTGTTTGTGGTTGGGGAGCTTCCGGTCGGTTTGAGAAGAAGCTCTTGCAACTGTATTTTGTGCTTAGCTTACAACGTCTATTTTATGCTTGCGACGGACGGGGTGGAACACCCATTGCCGGCAAAAGCGAGAGCGACAAAAGATGCTGCTGAAGGAAGAAGCAAGAGCGACGAAAGATGTGGGCGAAAGAAGGAGCGAGAACGATGGAAGGCATCGGTGAAGAAAGGAGCGAGAGCGATGGAAGGGCGAAGGAAGGTGAGAGAGCAAGGGAAATTTAGATTTGGGAAGTTGAGAGAAGGTTTTGAATGGAGGGTGGAATGGGAGAGAGAACTAAAGGAAGTTTTTTTAATTCTACAAAATTGAGCTGGCAACGCCACGTGGGTGTGTCGCTTACGAGGCGTCGGTCAAGATATTATTTATAATCTCTTTATGCTTCGTACATTTCAATTTTTTTATTTTTTTTAAGCTCTCAGGTATGTTAATTAGATATTGCCTTTATAATTTAAGGGGCTGAGTCATAGTGTTTAAGCATAAAAAATTTTCAAACCAAAAACATATTTGAGGTTTACATGGGATGTGTACGATAAAATTCTTAAGTAACAGAACCCTATATATATATATATATATATATATATATATATATATATATATATATATATATTATATATATATATATATATATATATATATATATATAAGCGCAGCTACGTTGCGAACCGTCCGTAGCATTTTGCTGTGGACTAAGAACACATGACGCATGTATTAATACAAGCGTACAGGCGCCTATGTTGTTGTAATTTTTTTAATTTTTTAATAAATAATTTCTTAAATAAGTTTTAACCTTGTAATATATTCTATTAGCATCTAAAATTTATTATTTTAAGTACTATAATCCAAAAGAAAAAACTGAACAATAAGAGAAAATCTTATTGACTTAAATCTACTATAACTCAATTCCTAAATCCTAAAATTTAAAATGCTAAATATATATAATATACTTCATTAGCATCTAAATTTTATTATTTTAAACACTATAACCCAAGATGAAAGCCTAAACCTTAGGAAAAATCTTATTAACTTAAACCCGCTATAACTAAACTTTTAAATCTTAAAATGTTAAACGTTAAATATATCTCAAAAAATTAAAAAAAAATAAAAAAATCTAAATCAATAGATCCAGCCACCTGTATTTAATATAGGCGCATGGGATTCAACAGGGGGCGCTTTATTCAATACAGGCGTATATATATATATAAGGATTTGTTCTCCTGAGCGCCTATTTATACATTACTCACGAGCGACATTATTTTTCTTTTTTTTAATTAAACATTTTCTCTCTCTCGTGCACTCTCGCTCGTCTTCTTCCTCGGCTCGTAGATGATGGGTGACAGGCAACGACGACGGCCGGAGGCAGCGACGACGGCCGGAGGCAGCGACGACGGTCGAAGGCAGGCGATCGATGAGCGAAGGGTGCGACACTGTCCGGGCAAGGCCTAGGCAGGCGAAGAGCGACTATCGATTGACGGGCTGTTGGCCGGCGATGAGCAACAACGGGCACCGGTCGGGCTGCGACGGGCGGAGGGCACGATGATCCCCGATGGGTTCACGTGTCCCTCTTGGTATAGTATGGTATTTGGGGTGACGGCCGGAGGCCGTCGTCGATCAACAGGTGGCTAGAGGCAAGAGAACGGCGGCGGGCGGTGGGCGGTGGGCAGCGGGCGATGGGCGACGGTCGAGCTCCAATGGACGGAGAGAGAGAGAGAGAGAGAGAGGCTTCACAAGAGAGAAGCTTTTCGCGAGCAGAAAAAAATCGCGACAATTGCAGAAAAAAATGTATTGTGCATGAGCGTGTATCTTTTGTTGCTTAGGAGATCGCTCTTCGTGTGTGTGTATATATATATATATATATAAGCCGATTATGGTTAATTTGGTAATAAAATTAATATAATTTTAAATTTGAATATTGGTATAGTTAAATATATATTTTGATGTAAATTAATTGAAAGAACATACCATCAAAGTCTAAGACATATCTCTTGTGAAAATTAATATATTTTAAAATATAAAAGTTTGTTTAATTGCAATTTTATGTAGATATTTATTTAGCCTAAAGGAAGGTCATATAAATTATTATAATTAAAATACACTGATGAATACTAATATAAGTTTGTTAGGATAAGTCAATTATTATTGATTTGGTAATAAAATATGATATAATTTTAAATTTAAATATTGATATAGTCAAATATATATTTTGGGATAAATTAATTGAAGCAATCAAAAAATGATATACAATGTGAATTCGCAGTATGAAATTCAACGTGAAACCCAAATTACAGTGATCTTCGACGGGTTCATCGTGCCCCCTAGGGTATAGTTTGGTTCGGGATGGCGATCGAAGGCCACTGCCGCTATCCAAACGGCAATCAGACGTGTACACGAAAAATATTACATCATTCACGTTGAATTTCACACTATAAATTCACGTTCTCTATCATAACTCTTGAAGTAATATACCATCAAAATGATCCCTCTTGTGAACATTAATTTATTTTAAAATATAAAAGATGGTGTGTTTGTAATGTATGTGGGTATTTAACCGACCTGTAGGAAGGTTAATGCCTAATAGAATTACAAATACATTTGTAGTGACAAATACATGATGATTATTCAATTTTACATAAAAATATTAACTCGGTACATGAAGCTGCAATATGGAATTCCGGAAAAAAATTTATTGTAGAGGTTATTTTTAAAACTTAAACATGTGATCTAGACAACAACTAAACTATTACGCTGAAGCTGCCCTCCCATATGAGTAGTAAATCGATTCTAAGGAAGATTTATTGATTAATATATTCTTATTGTCAGTTTTTTATTACTATACCAACATATCACTCAATGGTTAATACATTCATCCAAAGATGAAATACTAAACAGTAGCTTGAGATGAAATATCATTAGTCTTTCTGAAATGGACGGATGATTAATACGTAGATATTATCATCTTAAAATTTAAAGGTCAAAATTTGAAAAAGTTAGTGTAGCCGCCCTCACCACGCACTAACCATAGTATCCGAACTAGCAGCCCCCGTGATTTATCTCCTCCGTGTTGATCCTGATACGGGTTGACGGAGACGTTGGAGTTGAGCAAATCACCTTTTACCATCTTATTTTGACACTTATATGTGAGATTAATGTTTGTTTGTTCGTTGTTCTTTTCAACCATCTATAATCCTGCTAATATAACTACCAACCTCAACTCTTTGCAACTTGAATGACACCAACTTTAAATCATGAAAATAGAACCTCTCAATAGTTCTTGGAGTCATGTATCTCTAACTCTGTATTAAAAACTGATTTTCCTCCTCATCTTATAGATAAGAGTACATTTGTTTTAAAAAAATGATAAAATAGGAAAGATTAAATCGCTTGTGTATGATAACTAAAGTTATCAAAAATAAAAAGACTCAAATAAGTACACTCTTGATTATAATTCCAATAATTTCAATGAAGTATAAGAACATAGACAATAAGAGAGGATATTTCTCTCAAATATTTATGATCACATGATCATTTAAATATCTCAAATTTCACAATTAAATATTTATGATCTCATCTATCAAATATCTTACTCCAAAATATTTCTACGTCCACATTATCTTTATGTACTTTTGTTTTGTTTCTTTTTTAAGGGAAAAAAATACCAGGCAAAATATTTTATCTGATGATTTCAAATATCTCTTCTAATAAAAGATATTTGAGATTTGAGGAATATTTTAAAAAATATCCTCTTCAAATATCCACTATTATTGTCCGAAGTCCAAAGGGTTAAGAATAATATTAAGGAGTCCACCACAGAAATATCTGATCTGATCTTGCTTCTAAATTAGCACTTAAGTTAGAATATTGCATGAGTGATTTGAACCCGATGTCTGTCCCACTGTGCCCCAAACAGCCGGGATGACTGGCTGTATATTAACATAGTGTCCTCTTTTTGATTTGTTTTCTGAATAGTGTTAATGAACGAGTGATATGATGTTATGGATTTTCTAACTTTTTTTTTGTTAGATTTTTCCGCAAGTCATTGAAATTTTGTTGATCATTGGATGATTTTACTAGTTTAATTCATCCTAGAAATAATATATAACGGTTCTTTCCTTCATTAGTGATTGAGATCTTTAGTTTCACTCATTTTTGTTTCGGAACCATTTGAATATGCAACTCAGTCATATTCGTCCACCTCGGTGTTTCTGGTATTGCTGGTTTGCATCTTTCATTATGCCGCAGGATTTTGTGATTTATTTTATCCTTTTATCAATTTCTGATTTTTGTATTATGCTGCCTCTTTGAATGTATAATCGCAATGAGTTGAAGTGAATGCTTTTATCATTTTACTTTTATTCGCCCATTGTAAACTCAATAAACATGAAAAGATATATCAACCATAAAGCACATCAATTGCATCGAAACCCATTAATCGCCCATGAGAAAGCCCGACACCAGCCTCACTAACGATCCCATAAATATTCGAATAAACCAAATGCCAGTTAAAGCAAAATGGCCGCCACATCTGGAAAAAGGAGAATGATCTTGTCGAAGAGCGGGATAGACTCTCAATTTGATGACGAGGACAGCTTATCGATAGAGAAGGATGGCGGTATCACGCAATAATGCTGAGAACTATTCCGGCCGAGGAGCGTCTGTCTTGATGACGAGGACAACTTGTCGATGGAGAAGGTTGGTGGTATCACGCAATGATGCTGAGAACTATTCCGGCTGAGGAGCGTCTGTCTTGATGACGAGGACAGCTTATCGATGAAGAAGGATGGCGGTATCACGCAGTGATGCTGAGAACTATTCCGGCCGAGGAGTGTCTGTCTTGATCACGAGAACAGCTTGTCAATGGAGAAGGATGGTAGTATCACGTAATGATGCTGAGGACTATTCCGACCGAGGAGTGTCTGTCCTACAAAAAGACTACCGTCAACAATCCTCCGGGAGAGTTTCCCGACAAGGCCCTTCAATGATCAAGTCAGAATCCGGTGGAGAACATGGAGCCAACGAAGAAACTACTATAGCTAAAAATATCAAGCATACCTGTATGTGAAAGAAGGAAAGCCTTATATAGTCGGGGGAGCCGACAACTTCTGTCCCCTTTTTGTCCCATGCGGGGACAGAATCAGAGACCACTGTCAGCTCACCGACTGGCGCTGCATGATCCGACATATGCAGGGGACACCGTGGTATGGGTTGTCAGAGCTTGTTAGGAACATACTATGTCAGCGAGATCTCCGCGATTCAGACACGAGTGGTGTCAGACCCGAACCGACATGCGCCAACTCTGTTACTATCTTTATCTGCATGGTGTCAGAGGGTAGGTACAGCTGCTGACAATGGCCACTTCTGAGCCGTAGCACCCGAAAGGAGTACGTCGATCAGCTATCTCAAGGAACACCAAGCAATGAGGCAAACAGCACGCCGGACAGAACATATGCGGTCGTGGTGTACTCGGACATCGGCCGATCGGCCAGTCCCCAAGAAGACAGAAGTATAAGGTAGAGTACGTCGATCGGCTGACATTAGGTTGCACATTCAGTGCCCCTGATGGGGCTAGTTCAAGACTCTAATTGGCCAACTATCCGATCAGGACATCCGATCCAGGTGGAACACGGGCTGGTGACGATCCACCCCGTCTCATGCCCCACCACGTTGGGTTATTCGACCTCCTTTTAGAAGTCACCCATCTTTACGAAACGTCACGCTGGCCGACCGGATTACACATGGGCTAGGCCAGGATCATAAGCATCCCCTTCGAGTCTAGTCGAAGGAGGCACCAAGCCTAACTGACTAGACCCCTCATTCAGAGCTAGCCAGGCTATACGGTACAAGACGACCAACCGACCAGTTATCAACACCAGATGCCCAGCTGACTCACTGCGTGGCCAGCATCATTATCCCATCATGCCCTCCACGTCTCACCCCTCGATGCTCAGAGGATCGATTTGTATCTCGCCATTAATTGCTGGGGGCCACATGTTCCTCACCAATTGGTTTTCCCGAGTAACAAAAATGTCCTGTGTCAGAGCTCACGCATGCACGCCGCACAATTCCCCAAGGCTCATTATGACTGAAAGAGGACGGACTGGATGCACTCCCGCCTTTTTACCGGATTGCCATCGAACGGCTAACATCTACCCTTCAGCCCTTTAAATAACCCCCCCCCCCTCCCTTTCACCGTCCCACTTTTTACCTTGTCTTTTCCTTGTGTTTGTGCTCTGCTAGGGTTCCGACGATCTCCTCCAGCAGACAGTGAACTCTGTGCCTCCCTATCCTTTCTGACATCCCACCGACGCTTTTGTCGGGTTAGTTCGCCTCTCTTGCTTCCATCCCTTAATGGCTTCCTCCGTCCCGACCCCAAGCCCCTGGTACACTACCGTCGTGTCTGAGCTGCGCTCCCGAGACCTTGACTGCCTCCGATCGGAATACCAAATTCCATCCGACCATCGCCTAGTGCTACCTGCCCCCACTGACCGACCTGAGAGACCCCCGTTGAGCTACATAACCCTTTCCCGAGATCATCTCCAGGTCGCCCTCTGTTTCCCCCTCCACCCTTTCGTTTCGGAGGTGTGTCGATACTTCCAACTCCCCCTCTCCCAACTGACCCCGAATGTCATTCGCCTCATCTGCGGGTCGATCATCATCTTTACCCTATATAAGATTCCTCTCCAGTCCGAGATTTTTCACTTCTTCTATTATCCCAAAAAACAAGAGCGAGGTGATTTTTTTTTCCAAGCCCTAGCAAAGACCTCCTTTTTGGCGAAGCTTCCGACTTCCAACAAAGGTTGGAAGGATCACTTCTTCTTCATCAATACTACCCCGGCCCCGAGCTCACCCACAGTTTGGATACAGAACCTACCCCCTTCACCACCTCTTCCAAAATCCTACCGCTCTTTGTCCACCTACCAGTTCACTATTTCGAAGATCGGCGGTCGACGCTTTCATGGGGTGAACCTCATTACGAGGAGGCCCTTTACACCTTCGGCTTAAGCCAAGTGTCAAGTCCTCAAACTGCCTCACTCAGTAAGCTCCCTCATCTTTCTTTTGAATAGTTATAGCTAACTAAGCTTTTACTATTTTGCAGCCACCATGAGTTTGCCGCCACCTTGGAAGATGGCTTTGGGTTGGACAATACAGAGTTGGAATCCTGAGTGGCTGTGGAACTAGAGAAACGCACTGTGGATCCACTCCATTCTGCTCCCATGCCTGAGTCGCCCCTTGCCCCCTACAGCTCCGGCAAGTCCCATCGCGGAGCCCCAAGAGGAGGACGATCAGCCTCTTGTGGTGAGGTGCCTTCAGGCACGTGTTCCAAGCCTCACTTTCATTTTGCTGACTGAGGTCCAGGTTGGGGCGCCGCCTCCACTTCCCGGCCGAAAAAGAAGAAGAAACGTGCTCCGGTAGGCTCTTCGGCGCATACAGAGGTGTCTGCCCGAGCGGCGGCCTCAGGCGGCTCTTCTCCACCCGACCCATCTTCCAGCGCGCTGGACTTCCCCCTTCCTCTTGACTCAGAGTCATCACCTACGGAGGACCCAGTCGCCCCCCCCCCCCCCCCAACTCTCCACATCCTGGTACCTTCCCTTGCCGACCCCCACTTGGAGTTGCCGCCCGGGAGCCTTCCATACCAGTCCCAGGAACTACAACCATATGGGTTGGTTGCAGATCATTATATGCAGGGGGTTTGGGAATCCTATTAACAGGGCCCTAACAGCAAGGCTAACACCTTCTTCTTGAAGGTCACTCAGGTATATATTTTTTAACTCGGTCTTAAGGCTTATTCAACTCACAATCTTACTAATCCTTTTGAGTGCAGTTCTGGGGCTCGTGTCATAGCCTATCTATGGCTATAGTGACCCATGCGCAGGCTCGGGTTGCCGCTGAGCTCGGGTGGAGGAGTTGAAGACTCGCCTTCGTCACACATGACTGGTCTCCAGCGAAGCCACTTTGAATAATCTCCGAGCAGAAATCATCGCTCTGCAAGATCGACTAGCGACTGCGGAGGAACAACTGGAGGTGGCTAAGACCAAGGTAGACTGCTCCGACTCGGGCGTGGTGCATGCCTAAAGGCGGATCTCCACCGTGGAGTATGCCGAGTGAAAGGTCTGGGTCTTCTATGCTCGGGCCCATGAGGAGGCAAACAAGAAAAAAGGCGAGCTCCTCTAGCTGTCCCTGCAGGCTGAGCTATCGACCAAGGAGAAGGACCTAGCCGCCCGATTTGAGATGGTGGAATCATTAGCTGCTCAGCTGGCGAGCCGGGACCAAGAATTGAACTCCCAGGCCGAGGAGCTCACTCGACTCTGTGCTCAACAGTCTGAGTGGGAAGCATCCAGCTAGAGCTTGAGGATCTTCGGGCCTACAGGGCAAACGAGGCGATGCGACTGAATGCCCACCGGGTGGAGTATATCAACTCGGTGGCTTTTAGCATTCAGCTCGTTGCCCTTAAGATGCAGCTGACCAGCACCTTCAATTAGCTTAAGCGGGGAGGATACATTCCTCCTGATCTGCCGGTTAGCACGGTGAAGCTCTTTGGCTTGAACCAACAGCTACCGGAGGAGGCTCGTCGCCCATTCGACCGACGGCCTAGGGATATTTTTGTTCTATTTTATTTTTAAAGGATGCTCCCTCACTCCTGTAATTATCTAGCAGCTCAATATAATTCGCGCTTCTCACAATTATGAGTATTTTGCATTGTTCCCCTGTCTTGAAGAATGTAACGCCCGCTTTTTTTTTTATAAGCGGCGTTACGTTAACATGCTTAGGGCATGTAGACATCATAAGGCAGCGGAATAACTTTAACTTATACATGCCCTGTTACCATTCTTAACTTAATGACATAGGAACCTTAGCATATTAACTTCGAATTTAAGCATCATATCATATCATGTCATACGTAACATCATATCATAAGGTTCCACAGGTCAATATTTAGACATATAAGTAACCAAGGTGAAGTTCTAGCATAAACAGTAAACATAAAGTTTCCTGGCCCAAGTCACTACTACACACATGCGTTCTTGCCCTCCTGCTGCTTCCTTCATTGTCCCCTTGAATGATCTGCGGTATAAGGAAATAAGACTATAAGCACACAGGCTTAGTAAGACTCTTTCCTACTCACAAAGCCATTCATCATTCATCATCTCATAATGAGCATATAAAACATTAACATACTTGGTGCTCTACTTGGAACATAACATCTTACATCACTTATCGTATACATAGCATGTCATGAACAGAAACATACATAATTCATGGCATAAATCATAAACATAGTAGCATGGCATAATTCATGACATAAGTCATAAACATAGTAGCATGGCATACTTCATGGCCTAACTCATAAACATAGTAGACATGGCATAATTCATGGCATAACTCATAAACATAGTAGACATTCTAAGCATGGCATTATTCATGGCATAAATCATGAACATAGTGAACATTCTAAGCATGGCATTATTCATATCATAGCATATGAACATCTTCCTAACATAATCATGGCATAAATCATTCATTCTCATGCATACTTCTTAACATGAACGTAAGCATATCATCTTATCAACATAGCATAGTGCATAACATGAATGGATGCATGAGTGGAATGCATATACATAAGGGATGCTTAACTTTTAAAACATACTTTTAATTTGCTTAAACATAATCATCATAACATCATTTAGGGTCCCCGGCTTGTACCACATACATACATCATAGCGCGCATCCCTAACAAGTCCGAGGTCGCGAGCCCCAACCTACTAGGGTAAGGACAGCATAGTCGGTAGTCCCCGAACCGAGGCGTTCTTAAGGTGCCCATCCCTGTTGCACAGCTCCGGTAGTGCCAGAACCGTGGACAGCTTCGGTAGTCCAAAACCGGGGCGTTCTTAAGGTGCCCATCCCTTGGACCCATACTTCGGTCCGATACAAGCCCATACATAAAGTAAAATACTTTTCATGTGTCATCATTCATAAGACATTCATGGCATCTTTAACATAACATAACTTGTTACAGCCCGGCCCGTCTACCGGCCCATTTACCGGTCCTCACGACCGTCGTACCGTCGACCATCGACCGTGTCGTTTAGCATATTTATGCCTTAACGACATAAGCATCATCTTTCATTCATTCATCATACTTAACTTCATTCATCATTTTCATTCTTAGACATGGCATATGTACACCTCATTCATAGAGCATGGCATACATTTGTATTATCCTAAAACATGGCATATCATTCATAAACATGGCATATCATTCATAAACATGTAATAGCATTAGGTAAAGAACCACCATACATTATTTATGAGACCATAGGAAGTCATTGGGCTCATGATTAGGGTTAACCCTAACCTTTAGGTCACTTTCCTAGGGCTGGCCGAAACTTATAAGGCCATGGGGAGTATGGAAAAATTCTCTTAAAATCCCCAATCAATCATAAAACACAAATCACATCTTACCATAGGGCCATTGAGACCCTTACTTGAAATAAATCTTAACATTTACCCTATTAACCCTTCTTGGCCGAAACATGTGGAGTCCCAAGGCCATGTGAAAATTCACATAATCACCTTCCATCATCCTTATATCATGGCAACACATAAACATATGCTTGAAGTTAAAGACTCAACCCTAACCCTTGGGTCCTTGGGGTTGGCCGAACCATATGGGGCCTCTAGGGTACCCCAAAAATTCCCGAAAATTATACTTAACCTCTACACATCATAAGGGAACATTAAATAACATTATCATGATTTTTATCATAATTATAGACCTTTAAAACATGGTGGCCGAAACCCTTAAACTCAAGGTTCTTAGTTTTTGTTTCTTTCATGTTGGCCGAAACCCTAGGGTGTCCTAGGGTACTCCAAAAATTTCCAAAAATTATACTTAACCTCTACACATCATAAGGGAACATTAAATAACATTATCATGATTTTTAGCATAATTATAGACCTTTAAAACCTGGTGGCCGAAACCCTTAAACTCAAGGTTCTTAGTTTTTGTTTCTTTCATGTTGGCCGAAACCCTAGGGTGTCCTAGGTTACTCCAAAAATTTCCAAAAATTATACTTAACCTCTACACATCATAAGGGAACATTAAATAATATTATCATGATTTTTAGCATAATTATAAACCTTTAAAACATGGTGTCCGAAACCCCTTAAACTCAGGGTTCTTAGTTTTTCTTTCCTTTCAACTTCAAATCCAAAAACTATCCAATATATCATGCTAAAAATCATAAAAATCATAGGAAACTATTATACCACAGGTGAGGGAGTCTTACCTTGGGTTTCTTGATTTTTCGAACCTAGGAAGAGAAGAAGATTGCAAGATCTTTGGATACTAGAGCCCCCTTGTCTTTGTATTCTTGTGAAGTCCTTAGATCTAGGAGATGGAACCTTGGTGGAAGCTTTTCCAAGGGGAAAGCCCTCTAGGAGTGGTTGGCTAGAATGAGGGAGGAAGAGAGGAGGAAATGCAATTGAAAGAAGAGAGAATGAAACTCCCAAACCCCCCTATTTATCATCCATTAAAGAGGTAAATGAAGAGTCTCTCCATAACTCTTCATCTTCTCCTCAATCTTACCTTATATCCACTTCATTTCCTCATAGAAATCCCTTGCTAGGTGAGTTGGTTAAGGCTTACATGGTTGTACAAGAGGTCCAAGGTTCAATCCTTGGCTCATGCACCTTTATTTTTATTTTATTTTTATTTCATTTATTTTATTATCTTTATTTCCTAAATTCCGAAAATCCCCCTAAAATCACCCATAATTATGCCAATATTCCTAAATAAAATTCTTTTATATTTATATTAATTTTACCTAATTTATATTAATTTTACTTAATTAATACCCATTTTTGGAGCCCATTTAAAGCTCATTGGTACTTAGTTTTTCTCAATTTACATGAGAAAACATGGATTTCTAGGCCCAATTTTACATAATCATTTCTAGGCCCCTCGGAAAATTATCTAAACATGCTCAATATTTTAAGAAAACATGAAGAGAATTTTCGGGGTCGTTACAATCCCCCATACCTCGTGAAAGTTCGTCCTCGAACTTAGAATAACTCCGGGTACTTGCGTCTCATCTCGTCCTCGCGCTCCTAGGTAGCTTCTTCGAACCGTTGACTTTGCCATAGGACCTTGACTAAGGGCACTTCCTTACTCCTCAGCTTCTTGACTTCCCTATCCAAAATCTGGATGGGTTTGCTCTCATAGCTTAGGTACTCTTGCACTTGCACCGTCTGTGGCTCGATCACTTGGTCCATATTTGGGATACACTTTTTAAGCATTGATACGTGAAACACGTTATGGATAGCCGACATCTCTGGAGGCAGCTCTAGCTCATATGCCACCTTACCGACTCTTTTCAGAACCGGGTACGGCCCCACATAACGCGGACTTAGTTTTCCTTTCTTTCCAAATCTTGCCACCCCCTTCATAGGAGCCACCTTGAGAAATACCCAATCTCCAACATTAAACTCCAGTGGTCTACGCCGAACATCGGCATAACTCTTCTGCCGGCTCTGAGCAGTTTCTATCCGTTGTCGGATATTCTGTATAGCTCGGGTGGTGTTGTCTATGACATCCGTTGTGAGCCCCATTTCCTTCTTTGGAATTGCAAGTGGCTGCAGGACTCCTCCGGGTCGCTGGTGTTCTGCCTTTACTTGCTGGCAAGTCATGCAAGTACTAACATGCTGAGCCACATCCCTCTTCATACCTGACCACCAAAACTTCTCTTTCAGATCCTGATACGTCTTGGTGGATCCTGGATGCATCGAATAAGGGGTTCCGTGAGCTTCTGCCAGTATCTCCTTTCGAAGTGCCGGATCCTTAGGGATACATAGACGATCCCTGAGGTAAAGTACTCCCTCTTTGGCGATATGAAAACCATCGCCCTTTCCTTCTAGGATCTCCTGTTTTATTTTTTTTTGAAGACTCAGATCACCATCTTGTCTTTCCACTATGTTCTCAAACAGCATGGGTGATATTATCATGGTGGAAAGCCGCCCGGAGATGACTTCGACCCCAAAATCCATCATTTCTCTTTCGAGTGGTCAGGATTATTTAGATATGGACATCAAGGTGGCACTTGATTTCCGGCTGAGTGCATCGGCCACCTTGTTCGCCTTCCCTGGGTGATAGAAGATCTTGCAGTCATAGTCTTTTACCAACTCAAGTCATTGGCGTTGTCTCATATTCAGGTCTCTCTAAGTGAAGAAATATCGCAGACTCTGGTGGTCTGTATAAATTCGACACTGCGCTCTATATAGATAATGCCTCCATATCTTAAGAGCGAACCCACCGCAGCCAATTCCAGATCGTGAGTGGGGTAGTTCTGCTCATGTTCCTTGAGTTGCCTAGAGGCATAAGCAATGACCTTACGACTCTGCCTAAGTACATCTCCAAGTCCTAGCTTGGAAGCATCGCTGTATATATCGAAGTTCTGATTATCTCTTTGACATATAATTGGCTAATGTCATTATTAACTCCATGATATAATTATATGCATATATCATAGTTATATACTTATTTTAATTATGGGTAAACCTAATAATAGTATGCTTCCGAATATTAGTTCTCAACCCGAGTTACGAATTATATTAGTTGTATGATTATTATAGAATAGGTGAGATCCTACTTATTATATTACCATAAAATAACTTAAGGTAGTCTTATATATTATATATAAGATATCAGTGACCCATAACCTATAATAAGTGTTAACATTATTAGAACCCTACCCTATGCGTCCCTACCTAAATTATACCATATGACCTATATCATTAATTATATCAGTATTAATATCATGCAACTAATGCTATACGCTAACATAGGTGAGAGTGTTATAATCTCCTGTGGGTAGGCTATCAGATAATTTTTTACATGTGACTATATTATAGATTATACATACTATCATAAATTATAGTTTCTTTTCTACGCCTATATTATTCTAAATATTTAATTCCTAAAATAATATAAAGTATCATTCATCGTTACATATCGTAACGTACTTTTCAACATAAATATCATTCATACTGGCATACCTTAAAATCATAAAACATCTTCCTACTATAAGATATGTAAAGAGGTACTTACTTGGAAGCTGCAGGAAGAGGGCTTGATGTGTGTGTAGTGAGATGGTTACTGCTCTGATACCAACCTGTAACGCCCGCTTTTTTTTTTATAAGCGGCATTACGTTAACATGCTTAGGGCATGTAGACATCATAAGGCAGTGGAATAACTTTAACTTATACATGCCCTGTTACCATTCTTAACTTAATGACATAGGAACCTTAGCATATTAACTTCGAATTTAAGCATCATATCATATCATGTCATACGTAACATCATATCATAAGGTTCCATAGGTCATTATTTAGACATATAAGTAACCAAGGTGAAGTTCTAGCATAAACAGTAAACATAAAGTTTCCTAGGCCAAGTCACTACTACACACATGCATTCTTGCCCTCCTACTGCTTCCTTCATTGTCCCCTTGAATGATCTGCGGTATAAGGAAATAAGACTATAAGCACACAGGCTTAGTAAGACTCTTTTCTACTCTCAAAGCCATTCATCATTCATCATCTCATAATGAGCACATAAAACATTAACATACTTGGTGCTCTACTTGGAACATAACATCTTACATCACTTATCGTATACATAGCATGGCATGAACAGAAACATACATAATTCATGGCATAAATCATAAACATAGTAGCATGGCATAATTCATGGCATAAGTCATAAACATAGTAGCATGGCATACTTCATGGCCTAACTCATAAACATAGTAGACATGGCATAATTCATGGCATAACTCATAAACATAGTAGACATTCTAAGCATGGCATTATTCATGGCATAAATCATGAACATAGTGAACATTCTAAGCATGACATTATTCATATCATAGCATATGAACATCTTCCTAACATAATCATGGCATAAATCATTCATTCTCATGCATACTTCTTAACATGAACGTAAGCATATCATCTTATCAACATAGCATAGTGCATAACATGAATGGATGCATGAGTGGAATGCATATACATAAGGGATGCTTAACTTTTAAAACATACTTTTAATTTGCTTAAACATAATCATCATAACATCATTTGGGGTCCCCGGCTTGTACCACATACATACATCATAGCGCGCATCCCTAGCAAGTCCGAGGTCGCGAGCCCCAACCTACTAGGGTAAGGACAGCATAGTCGGTAGTCCCCGAACCGAGGCGTTCTTAAGGTGCCCATCCCTGTTGCACAGCTCCGGTAGTACCAGAACCGTGGACAGCTTCGGTAGTCCAAAACTGGGGCATTCTTAAGGTGCACATCCCTTGGACCCATACTTCGGTCCGATACAAGCCCATACATAAAGTAAAATACTTTTCATGTGTCATCATTCATAAGACATTCATGGCATCTTTAACATAACATAACTTGTTACAGCCCGGCCCGTCTACCGGCCCATTTACCGGTCCTCACGACCGTCGTACCGTCGACCATCGACCGTGTCGTTTAGCATATTTATGCCTTAACGACATAAGCATCATCTTTCATTCATTCATCATACTTAACTTCATTCATCATTTTCATTCTTAGACATGGCATATGTACACCTCATTCATAGAGCATGGCATACATTTGTATTATCCTAAAACATGGCATATCATTCATAAACATGGCATATCATTCATAAACATGTAACATAGCATTAGGTAAAGGAACCACCATACATTATTTATGAGACCATAGGAAGTCATTGGGCTCATGATTAGGGTTAACCCTAACCTTTAGGCCACTTTCCTAGGGCTGGCCGAAACTTATAAGGCCATGGGGAGTATGGAAAAATTCCCTTAAAATCCCTAATCAATCATAAAACACAAATCACATCTTACCATAGGGCCATTGGGACCCTTACTTGAAATAAATCTTAACTTTTACCCTATTAACCCTTCTTGGCCGAAACTTGTGGAGTCCCAAGGCCATGTGAAAATTCACATAATCACCTTCCATCATCCTTATATCATGGCAACACATAAACATATGCTTGAAGTTAAAGACTCAACCCTAACCCTTGGGTCCTTTGGTTGGCCGAACCATATGGGGCCTCTAGGGTACCCCAAAAATTCCCAAAAATTATACTTAACCTCTACACATCATAAGGGAACATTAAATAACATTATCATGATTTTTAGCATAATTATAGACCTTTAAAGCATGGTGGCCGAAACCCTTAAACTCAAGGTTCTTAGTTTTTGTTTCTTTCATGTTGGCCGAAACCCTAGGGTGTCCTAGGGTACTCCAAAAATTCCCAAAAATTATACTTAACCTCTACACATCATAAGGGAACATTAAATAACATTATCATGATTTTTAGCATAATTATAGACCTTTAAAACATGGTGGCCGAAACCCTTAAACTCAGGGTTCTTAGTTTTTGTTTCTTTCATGTTGGCCGAAACCCTAGGGTGTCCTAGGGTACTCTAAAAATTTCCAAAAATTATACTTAACCTCTACACATCATAAGGGAATATTAAATAATATTATCATGATTTTTAGTATAATTATAAACCTTTAAAACATGGTGGCCGAAACCCCTTAAACTCAGGGTTCTTAGTTTTTCTTTCCTTTCAACTTCAAATCCAAAAACTATCCAATATATCATGCTAAAAATCATAAAAATCATAGGAAACTATTATACCACAGGTGAGGGAGTCTTACCTTGGGTTTCTTGATTTTTCGAACCTAGGAAGAGAAGAAGATTGCAAGATCTTTGGATACTAGAGCCCCCTTGTCTTTGTATTCTTGTGAAGACCTTAGATCTAGGAGATGGAACCTTGGTGGAAGCTTTTCCAAGGGGAAAGCCCTCTAGGAGTGGTCGGCTAGAATGAGGGAGGAAGAGAGGAGGAAATGCAATTGA
Source organism: Boesenbergia rotunda (assembly GCA_024364735.1). NCBI lineage: Eukaryota > Viridiplantae > Streptophyta > Magnoliopsida > Zingiberales > Zingiberaceae > Boesenbergia > Boesenbergia rotunda. The sequence goes on along the minus strand of JAGFNQ010001306.1, from coordinate 15,825 downwards.
AAGAAGAGAGAATGAAACTCCCAAACCCCCCTATTTATCATCCATTAAAGAGGTAAATGAAGAGTCTCTCCATGACTCTTCATCTTCTCCTCAATCTTACCTTATATCCACTTCATTTCCTCATAGAAATCCCTTGCTAGGTGAGTTGGTTAAGGCTTACATGGTTGTACAAGAGGTCCAAGGTTCAATCCTTGGCTCATGCACCTTTATTTTTATTTTATTTTTATTTCATTTATTTTATTATCTTTATTTCCTAAATTCCGAAAATCCCCCTAAAATCACCCATAATTATGCCAATATTCCTAAATAAAATTCTTTTATATTTATATTAATTTTACCTAATTTATATTAATTTTACCTAATTAATACCCATTTTTGGAGCTCATTTAAAGCTCATTGGTACTTAGTTTTTCTCAATTTACATGAGAAACACATGGATTTCTAGGCCCAATTTTACATAATCATTTCTAGGCCCCTCGAAAAATTATCTAAACATGCTCAATATTTTAAGAAAATATTAAGAGAATTTTTCGGGTCGTTACAGAGAATCACTTTATGCCCTGGTTGAACTCGAGTTACTTTCCACCGGTTTGACCCCGGCGAGGTCTGCTCGGAGGCCTTTGCCCTAACCCATGATAAGGAGTAGGAGGTCCCTTAGAGCGTCATGAGTTAGGTGGAGGCACGAGAATCGCCCGCCTATAACTTGATAGCTAGGCGGGAATCTAAACACCCCTTCGGGCCGATACCTGGGAACGCGGGCCGCCTGCGCCCAATCAAGAACACCGAGCTAGGAGGCGGCACGGGGGGACGCTCACTTATAACTCTCTTACGAAGCGAAAGTCTAGACACCTACCCGGGCCGATGTTAAGGAGCGTGGGCCGCCACGCGTCCGATCGGGGACACCGAGCCAAGTGGTGGTGTGGAGGCATGCCCACTTATAACTCGCTGGCGAAGCGAGAGTCTGGACACCTACCTGGGTCGATGTTATGAAGTGTGGGTTGCCACGCGTCCGATCGGGGACGCCGAGCCATGTGGAGGTGTGGGAGCATGCTCACCTATAACTCGTTGGCGAAGCAAGAGTCTAGACACCTACCCAGGCCGATGTTAAGGAGCGTGGGCCACCACGCGTTCGATCGGGGATACTGAATCAAGTGGTGGCGTGGGAGAATGCCCACTTATAACTCGTTGGCGAAGCAAGAGTCTAACATGCTTACACATGTCATGGGGACCCTAGCAATTCATTAGCAACCTAATGTTGGGTAATACATCAGGCTTACACAACCTCACTGTGGCTCGCTATGGGGTTGGAGATGAATCGTGCTCCATGGCCTGTCCAGCTTCTTTCCTCGCTTATCTTCCAAATAATAAGCCCCTAAGGCCACCCTCTATACTACCTTTAAAGGCCCTCCCCATTGGGGCTCCAGTTTGCTAACATCGCTGATCGTCATTATTCTTTTCCACACGAGATCCCTGATAACCGCTTTTGTCGTGTCACGGTTTCAAATACAATTTAAGTACCGAATTCCTCTAAACTAATGTAGCATAGAGTAACTCGAGTCATCTCCCAACGAATGTAGTTAATGCATGATAATTCTCATGGTTGAATCTTATTGCTTTTGGGTTTTGGATATGAAATTGGGTTTTGAATTTGAGAGCTATGACTACGAAATGAATAACAGAGCAAATATGAAATCTAATTCTAATTAAAAAAAGACAAGACAGGTAATAGAACCTAAATTAACTAGACTACGATTGCAATAAAGAAAGCACAACTTGAAATAAGCATTAAGAAACTAAACACAAAGCAAACTACAACATTGAAGAAATCTAATCTAATCCTAACTTAATTGCATTCAAATAAAATCATGTAACCTAAAGCAATAGGAAAAACAACACAAAACAAGAGTGAAGCAATTAAGAGACATCGCAATTGAAAGTAAATGTCTAAGAGGCAATTGACCAAACACATGATGAGCATGTTCTAAATGGCTTCAAATGTGTGCAATCTAAATTGGAAAAGATCCATCAATTACAAATATTAAACATCCGACACCCAACATTCATCAAATATGATCAATCTTCAATTAACAACGCAATTAAACCACCAAATCCGATAATTGAGCTACTGCCTGATGAAGGATCAGACACGGGTGCAAAGCAATGGCTGCCGGCTGTGACACAAGCTGTGGAAATGCTGTGAAGTAGAAGTATTGCTGGAATTGAATAAGCTTCCGGATCTAATCTGATGAAACTTGAATTGCAATTGTGAAGAAGAACTGTGAAGAAAACTGCTGTAAACAAAAATGCTGTAAAGGAACGGATCGGCGGTGGAGGAAGATGGATGTAGATGGCCGACTACGTTCGGCTAGAGCTCGGAACCCCCAAAGCCCTAGCTTGAGGTCGTCGGCTGTGGTGATGGAGAGGAAGTTGTCAGCTATGGTGGAAGGCGGATGAAGTCGCCTAGAGCTCGGAACCCCCAAAGCCCTAGCTTCGTCCGGTGGCGTGCGGTGAAGGAAGATGGATGGCGTCTCTCCGAACCCCGAAAGAGAACCTTTTCTCTCTTCTCTCCGAACCCCGAAAGAGAAGAGGTGGACGTGGATCATTGAGACGAGAACCCCTCGTCTCGGTTGATCGGAGCACCGGCCGGCTAGGGTTGGAACCCCTAACCCTAGCTTGCGGCGGCGATGAAGCGGTGGAGACGAAGAATCGCCGCGAGCCTTGCGTGTGGAGTCGATGAAGAACCTAGGTCGCGTGTTTCCCCTTTTCTTCCTCGCGAACCGGTCGAGTCGGATGTGTGTGAGCCAGAGGAAAGCGATCGGGCGCTCTTCCTCACTTGAGTTCGATCCAGGTTCAGCAATTGGCTCAGTCCAGCTTGGGTTCAGCAGCTGTGTTTGGGTTCAGCTCAGCAAATGGTTCAACCAACCAGCTTCCGTGATTTGATTCAGCCCTGAGTTCGGCTCAGCTTGAGTTTAGCTCTGATCCAGCTCTTGAGTTCAGTCAATTAGTTGAATTCCAGCCAGCAGTCGGGTTCAGTCAAAGTTCAGTCCGACTTGGTTCAGCCCAGACTTGGTTCAGCCAACAGACCAGCCCTGGGTGCAATCAAGCAATGGGTTCAGTCCAACAGTTGGGTCAGTCAACCAAGTCAGCTTAGAAGGAGATTGACAACGAACGGCTGAGATCGATTTGGCTTCATCCAACGGTTAGATCTTTCCTGATCTAAACCAAACTCCACAGATCTCAATCAATGGTCCTGATCTATCTATCTCCAGCTCGGATTCACCAGATTAGTGGCGGATAGTCCAGATCTTCCTTTATCTTGAATGGATGGTCTAGAACATCTTGAGCACGATCCAACGGTCAGATCACTTCTGATTTGGCTGAAATTTTCAGATCTTGATCTCTGGTCATGATTGATTCTATCTTGGGTTCGGATTGACCATAAGTTGACCGATGGCTCAGATCTAGCCGTTCTTTGGAATGGACGGCTCCTATTAATCCGATGCTTGATCCTTTTGATCTGGATTCAATCCTGACTCAAGTGTGACCCAATTTGATCTAGGTCCATGATCAATTGAAACCTACAAAATGATATTCAAATTTAGTGCCAAAAATATCCCAAATATACAAAGATTAGAATTAAAAGTCAAAATGAAGGGAATACATGAAACCTAATAAAATTGCAAACTTAAGCATATAAAATGTGGATTAAACATGGATTTTAGAGCTGGAAATAATCAACAAAATGATGGTTATCAAACTCCCCCACACTTATTCTTGCACGTCTCGGGCAAGTAAACAAAACTAAAAGAAAACAACATATCTCCCAAACATTACATCCCCTATCCATACTTAAAGAAATAATAAAAGAAAGTTACTTAGGATCATCAAGTCTCAAGCATCCATGTATTTATGGTTCCAAATCTCACATAAGTCAAAAGCATGGTAATTTCATCAACTTGAATAAACTAAGCATGACAAAAACCTCACAAAATGGATATATGCACTGATGCTCACAAAAATAACAGATATGGAAGTGGAGTTCTCTCAAAACATTCATGACATTGCACTACCATATGCTTGCTTATCTTCTACTTCTCCACTACTATAGCATAAGTACACAAATCAAGAGGGCTTTTCAATGAATAATAATGAAACCAAGTGCTAACAAGAGAACAACAAAGTAGATAACAAAGGAGATCAAAGATAACATGAGAGAAGATAAAAGAGAAGATGAGAGCATTGGAGTAATTAACATGATGTATACAATCAACCAATAATCCAAAGTAAATAACTCAATCAAACCACCAACACTCATAATTCTCGTTTCACATTCTCAATGCACTACACATCAACCATTTACAACATCTCTCAAAGTGCATGTAGGGATCAACAACTTCACTCTTGAGATTCTCTAATAAAGATATCAAATGAGTACACATCAAGAAAATATTCCTTTTTGTTCATCACTAACAAAATCTCGAATGCTTGAAGAAATTTTTTTTTTTTCACATAGAGAGATTTTTTTTCATTTTTTTTTTTCATTCTTTTCTCTCTTTTCCTTTCACTTTTTTTTTTTGCATCTTTACTTTCCTTTTTCTATCTCTCTTTTTTTTTTACATAGAGAGATTTTCTTTTTCTTTTTTTTTTCACACAAGCATTCGTCCATATACACTTGTTTCCCCCCCCCCCCCACTTAAAATTTGACCGTCTCGGGCAAGATAGTAAAGCATGATAACATCTAAAACTCACAATAATAGAGGCTGATAATAGAGAAATAAAAATGTAACTCATCATGCAATCATCTTATGCTCTCATCGCATGCTCCAAGGAAGAATAAAATACTAAAGATATGGCAGTGAAAATGTAATGACAATGAAAAGATCTGATAAAGTAGAGACAATGAAATATGAAAGCAATAGGTGAAATGCCCAGTAGTGACAATAACAAAGGAGAGGAAAACTAAAAGTTCAACAAGAAAAATTGCCTCCATCATATTCATGTAAGCTTATGCTATTGTAATTTCAAAAAGAATCAAAGCAAGTTCTAGAGTGTCAAGTATCACAAATGCTATCACAAATGCTATCCCCGGCAACGGCGCTAAATTTGATAACCGCTTTTGTCGTGTCACGGTTTCAAATATAATTTAAGTACCGAATTCCTCTAAACTAATGTAGCATAGAGTAACTCGAGTCATCTCCCAACAAATGTAGTTAATGCATGATAATTCTCATGGTTGAATCTTATTGCTTTTGGGTTTTGGATATGAAATTGGGTTTTGAATTTGAGAGCTATGACTACGAAATGAATAACAGAGCAAATATGAAATCTAATTCTAATTAAAAAAAGACAAGACGGGTAATGGAACCTAAATTAACTAGACTACGATTGCAATAAAGAAAGCACAACTTGAAATAAGCATTAAGAAACTAAACACAAAGCAAACTACAACATTGAAGAAATCTAATCTAATCCTAACTTAATTGCATTCAAATAAAATCATGTAACCTAAAGCAATAGGAAAAACAACACAAAACAAGAGTGAAGCAATTAAGAGACATCGCAATTGAAAGTAAATGTCTAAGAGGCAATTGACCAAACACATGATGAGCATGTTCTAAATGGCTTCAAATGTGTGCAATCTAAATTGGAAAAGATCCATCAATTACAAATATTAAACATCCGACACCCAACATTCATCAAATATGATCAATCTTCAATTAACAACGCAATTAAACCACCAAATCCGATAATTGAGCTACTGCCTGATGAAGGATCAAACACGGCTGCAAAGCAATGGCTGCCGGCTGTGACACAAGCTGTGGAAATGCTGTGAAGTAGAAGTATTGCTGGAATTGAATAAGCTGCCGGATCTAATCTGATGAAACTTGAATTACAATTGTGAAGAAGAACTGTGAAGAAAACTGCTGTAAACAAAAATGCTGTAAAGGAACGGATCGGCGGTGGAGGAAGATGGATGTAGATGGCCGACTACGTTCGGCTAGAGCTCGGAACCCCCAAAGCCCTAGCTTGAGGTCGTCGGCTGTGGTGATGGAGAGGAAGTCGTCAGCTATGGTGGAAGGCGGATGAAGTCGCCTAGAGCTCGGAACCCCCAAAGCCCTAGCTTCGTCCGGTGGCGTGCGGTGAAGGAAGATGGATGGCGTCTCTCCGAACCCCGAAAGAGAACCTTTTCTCTCTTCTCTCCGAACCCCGAAAGAGAAGAGGTGGACGTGGATCGTTGAGACGAGAACCCCTCGTCTCGGTTGATCGGAGCTCCGGCCGGCTAGGGTTGGAACCCCTAACCCAAGCTTGCGGCGGCGATGAAGCGGTGGAGACGAAGAATCGCCGCGAGCCTTGCATGTGGAGTCGATGAAGAACCTAGGTCGCATGTTTCCCCTTTTCTTCCTCGCGAACCGGTCGAGTCGGATGTGTGTGAGCCAGAGGAAAGCGATCGGGCGCTCTTCCTCACTTGAGTTCGATCCAGGTTCAGCAATTGGCTCAGTCCAGCTTGGGTTCAGCAGCTGTGTTTGGGTTCAGCTCAGCAAATGGTTCAGCCAACCAGCTTCCGTGATTTGATTCAGCCCTGAGTTCGGCTCAGCTTGAGTTTAGCTCTGATCCAGCTCTTGAGTTCAGTTAATTAGTTGAATTCCAGCCAGCAGTCGGGTTCAGTCAAAGTTCAGTCCGACTTGGTTCAGCCCAGACTTGGTTCAGCCAACAGACCAGCCCTAGGTGCAATCAAGCAATGGGTTCAGTCCAACAGTTGGGTCAGTCAACCAAGTCAGCTTAGAAGGAGATTGACAACGAACGGCTGAGATCGATTTGGCTTCATCCAACGGTTAGATCTTTCCTGATCTGAACCAAACTCCACAGATCTCAATCAATGGTCCTGATCTATCTATCTCCAGCTCAGATTCGCCAGATTAGTGGCGGATGGTCCAGATCTTCCTTTATCTTGAATGGATGGTCTAGAACATCTTGAGCACGATCCAACGGTCAGATCACTTCTGATTTGGCTGAAATTTTCAGATCTTGATCTCTGGTCATGATTGATTCTATCTTGGGTTCGGATTGACCATAAGTTGACCGATGGCTCAGATCTAGCCGTTCTTTGGAATGGACGGCTCCTATTAATCCGATGCTTGATCCTTTTGATCTGGATTCAATCCTGACTCAAGTCTGACCCAATTTGATCTAGGTCCATGATCAATTGAAACCTACAAAATGATATTCAAAGTTAGTGCCAAAAATATCCCAAATATATAAAGATTAGAATTAAAAGCCAAAATGAAGGGAATACATGAAACCTAATAAAATTGTAAACTTAAGCATATAAAATGTGGATTAAACATGGATTTTAGAGCTGGAAATAATCAACAAAATGATGGTTATCAATAATCAACTCACAAATCTGACGAGACCCTCAATCATCTCTGTTTTTGGCCGAAATTGAGCTGGAATCCTCACGGAGAACCCTTCCCAATGATCTAGAACTGGATCAAGGGTCGAAATCGATGTGGTCACGCCCTCTGTTGAAGAAAATTGAAATAGAAATGAAGAACAGCTGAGAAATGTGAAGAACTGCGGAAGCTACGGCGAGGACGCGACAAGGGTGAATGCGCAGGAATTTTGATTAAATACATAAGCATTGGACGGCCCAGATTTCTCCACATCAATCCAACGGCTGATCTTGCTCTGATTTGAGCCAAACTTTTATGATGATGATCTGGGGTCAGGATCTGCCTCGTGGTACCTCGGATCCTCCAGATGTGTAACGGATGGTCCAGATCAACTCTATCTATGAATGGACGCTCTAGAGCCCTCCTTGCTTGATCCAACGGTTGATTTAGCTCTGATTGGAATGAAACCTTCAGATCTTGATCATAGAGCTTGATCAACCCTAACCCTAGCTCGGATTACTTCAGATCATCCCGGATGGCTCAGATCTAGCCGCTCTTGAATCGGACGGCCCGGATTAATTGTAAGCTTGATAATTCGATCCGGTTCACATCCGACTCAAGTTTGACCCAGTATGCCCTAGGTCCAGGAACCTTTGATGCCTACAAAAATAGATCAAGAATTTAGTGGCCAAATAATCCAATTTAATGCAAATTTGTAATTAAGTCCAAAATAAAGGTAAGTTCTAAAACCTAGGGCAATTTCACAATTAAGCAATAAAAATATAGGTCAAATATGGATTTTAGCAATTAAAATAATCAACAAAAATGGTATCTATCAATCCCCGACCTGGAATGCCCTAGCCAGCACCTTTCGGTCGTACCTATGCTTTATTCTTTGCCGATAGGCGAACATTCTTACCACAGCTCTCTCCCAGATTTCCTTGACCAGATCCAGCTCCAAGCATCTCCTCTCTGCATTTTCTTTGTCGTACGCCTTCCTCCGGTTGGATTCACACCCCACTTCCATTGGCACCACTGCCTCGCTTCCATAGACCAGTTGAAAGGGCGTGTGGCTTGTTCCCTCCCTTGGTGTGGTCCGCTGGGCCCACAGTGTTAGGACCTTGGCGTTAGGCTAGTGGGGGGTGAATAGCTCTTCTTTAATTTTATCTACAAGAATGTTAGCTAAAGCACAAAAACAATAATAGACAAAATCAATTAACAAAGAAAGCAATGCTAACTCCCTTGATTTACTTGGTATCCACCTCCTAGAGGTGACTAATCCAAGGATCCATACCACACAAGCAAGTTTCACTATGATCTTCTCCTTGAAGGTGGAGAAACCCTCACAAGATGCTCTCTTCCTCTTTTACAAGATGAGATTTAAAGTATGAGGAAGAGAATAGGCTATGGAAGCTTTGGACACTTAGAATAGGATTTAGCAATCAAGAACCGTAACCTATTCATGTCCCAAAGCCTCCTCTTAAATAGAGGAGAGAGCTATTAACAAACAGCTCAGCCCCGACATCAGTCAACTGGCCTCCTGATGCCCAGCCTAACGGCTCTATTTTAAAACAGACCAGTCGACTGGTGCCTGGACCAGTCGACTGATCTTTCTGTGAGTTTTCACTCGACGTTGGTAGTCGACTGCTCCCTTTGCCAGTCGACTGTCCAGCTTACAATATCACTCAAACTCACTCCGAAGTCCATCCTTCGCGTATGCTTTGAGGTCCACTTCCTCGGCTTGCCCCCTGATGTTCCTTCAGCTCTCGTCCCTCGGATGCGCACACAAGCCCACGGCTTGCCTCCATGCCATCCTTTGCGTATGCCTTTGAAGTCTACTTCCTCGGCTCGCCCTTGAAGTCCTCTTCCTTGGCTCTCGTCCCTCGGATGCTTCACTCTATTACTTCATGTGTGATTCACCAAGTCCTACACGACTCAAGCACGCATATCAAATCAACATAAAAATCTAACTTAATCATATTGACACACACATCAAAACTTATGATCTACCCGATCACACTTGGGTCAATTGCACCAACACACAAGACGCTGGGTAACTCATCTACCCACGTGTCACCCGAGTGATCTAGCTTCGTCTTCAACCCCCTCAGAATTTCCCGATTGGCGACCTCTACCTACCCGTTACTCTGAGGGTACGCAACAGAGGTGAACGACTGCTGAATGTCATGAGCCGAGCACCACTCCTTAATTCTCCTGCCTTGGAACTGTCGTTCGTTATCCGAGACCAACTTATGAGGGATTACATATCGGCAAAGTATGTTCTTCCATAAGAACTTTATCACCGCCTGCTTGGTAATACGTGCTAATGTTTCTGCTTCGATCCATTTGAAAAAGCAGTCCACCGCCACTAACAAAAATCTTATTTAGGCAGGAGCGATAGGAAAATGTCTCACTATGTCCATCCCTCACTGATCGATGGGACAAAAGACCATCTTTACTACATCTCCCTCTCATTAGTGATAATAAGAAAATTCTTTACCTTACAAGAGGAATTCCCCCAATAGGTGAAATAACCAAGGTCTTACTACATATAATACTAAGGGGAACCCTCGATCTTCAATTTCCGAAAAGATTTCAAGGATCCCATTTCTTGGATTCCACAACGAGTTTGTCATTTTTCAGACTCTTAAAGTTAATTCTGAGAATGTGTTATTCGATGAGAAAGCTCATTTATCGCTAATGAAAGAACTCAGTCTGTTTGGAAATATTGAGTCTATTGGTCCTGGTGATAAACCACTATCGTGTTGATGCTTTCATCATTTCGACGGGTCGATGAGGAAGGTTTTGATGCTTCTGGCACGATAGGCAAGTAAAGACCAGCCGATCAGCATCCTTCTGCAAGGTTGGCCAATACTAATCGCCAATACTAATCCGAGAGCAGTGCTTTCCGAGCCACAGCCTTTCCTCCAACATGACTATTATATATTCCCATATGTATCTCTCTGAGAACATAGTCGGCGTCCTCGTTTCCTAGATATTTGAGTAGCGGTCGGGCGAAGGCTCTTTTATACAACACATCCCCAACAAAGGAATATTGAACCGCTCGCTTTCTTAAGAGCCTAGCCTGCTCCCGGTCGAACGGAAGTATTCCATTCATCAGGTAGGTGACTAGAGGTGCCCTCCAGTCAGTCCCGAGTTCCAATTTCGCCTGTTGCTCTATATGCATCACCAACATTGTTTGACCCATCGGTTGATGGAGCACCCAGGAGCCCACCACACTGACCAATTTTGTCAGTTCGTCCGCCTGGAGGTTGTTTTCTCTGGGGATCTTGTGTAACTGGACCTCCTGGAATCCGACCCTCAACTTCTCGTATACCTCGATATATGCTTGTAGTCGGTCACTGTTGACTTCGAAACGACCTACGAGTTGTTGAGTGGCTAGTTGTGAATCTGAATACAAGATTACTCGAGTGGCGCCCACGTGCCTAGCGGCTTGCAGTCCAGTGATAAAGGCTTCATACTCCGCTTCATTATTAGTGGATCGGTACTCCAACCGTACATATAAATGTAGCTGCTCTTCCTGGGGGAGATCATCAAAATAACAATACCACTTCCCTGCCGAGCTAACGACCCGTCTACATAAACCTGTCAGGCACCCTCGGTCTCCTCTGAGCATAATTCGCTGAGAAAATCAGCTAAGGCCTGAGCTTTAATGGACAGGCGGGCTTGATACTGTATGTCGTATTCACTCAGCTTAGTCGTCCATTTGATCAGCTGCCCTGAAGCCTCCGAATTTGATAGCACCCGAACCAAACTACTGTTGATCAAAACCACAATCGGATGGACTAAGAAATAAGGTCGAAGCCACCGAGCGGCTAATAGCAAGACGTAAGCCAACTTCTCGAGCGTCGTGTAACGACACTTGGCACCCTTTAATAAATGCACAAAAAAAGTACATTGGCTGTTGTTCGGCCTCTCCTTGTCTTACCAGCACCATGTTGACCGCCTCAGCCGAGGTCGCCAAGTAGACGTCTAGAGGCTCCCCTAGCTCCGACCTAGCCAAGATAGGTAACTCTGCCAGATAGGTCTTCAACTCTTCAAAGGCTTTGTCACAGTCAGCATCCCACTGGAACTTGGTGGCTCGGCGCAAAGTTTTGAAGAAAGGTAAACCCCACTCGGCGGCTCGGGAGATGAATTGAGATAAAGTCGTGATCCTCTCGGTGAGTCTATGTGCTTCCCTCAGATTTCACATCGGTGGCATGTCGAGCAGTGCCTTGACCTTGCTCGGGTTGGCCTTGACCTTGCTCGGGTTGGCCTCAATACCTCTCTCGATCATAATGTATCCGAGGAATTTCCCGCTCCACGCTCTGAAAAGGCACTTGGCCGGGTTCAACTTTAGATCATATATGTGTACGGTGCAGTAGGTTTCTTCCACGTCCTATGCTAATTCAGCCGCTCGGGCGGTCTTTGTTAGGATGTATACTATAAGCCTAGCTTTTGTATGAACATCTATTTTGGAATAAGAATCACAATGGTCATGTGTTTGCATTTTATATTTGTTATATATGCAGTTGTCTGTTACTTTACATTATAGATAACATGGTGTGGGGTGTCACATAAAAGATCATGTTATCAGTTCCTTATAAAGTATAAGTACTGGCTCACAACTGAGATGGATTTGGACCAACCATTGGAATGGTTGTGTGTAATTTGGTATTAGTCTATCTTGACTATAGAATTACACTAGTATACTTTGTGTGTATTGAGCAGGACCGATTTAAGTGATTCGATTTATACTGACTATATAATCGAAAAAGACCTCAGGTTATTATGGATGTTCATGCTCTTAATCCCGATATAATAACGGACACATATACTTAATATTTATTTCTTTAATTTACCAATAGGCAAAATTTATTCGTTAAATCAATAGGCCCGGTAAATTAGGAAATAATATTATTTATATGGTGTATCGTTGATTATAGAAGAAAATTGTGTCCTAATTATTTTAGAATGATGATGTCCCCTTGAGGAGCTCATAAAGATTATCATGTAAATCCTGCAGGTGGACTTGGTCCGACATGATGATAAGGTTGAGTGGTACTACTCTTGGAGTTAGATGTTAAGTAATTAAATTATCAGTAATTTAATTAATTAATAGACATGTGATATCTTAAACACGGGGAGAAAATGTACACATAATAAGAAGGAACCCATATTTTATTATGGGGTTGGTGCGATAGTTCAATAATAACACATTAGTGGAGCGAGTTATTATTAACGGGTCGAGTTGAGGATCGGTTAGGAGACCAAAACCAACTCCTCCTCATGATCCTTATTGTAGCCTATAAATACCCTCATAAGTCATGAAACCAAAAGCCCTAAGCCTCTCTATTACCCCCCCCCCCTCTCTCTCTCCTTGGTGGTGTGCGGCACTGACGCAAGGAGGCAAGGAGGTGGGCGGCTAGGTTTATGGGAGAAAGAGAGAGCTCTTTCTACTTCTTCTCTTCTTCTCTTCTTTCTCTTCTCTCCCTCTTTGGGTGTGCAGTGCATCAAGGAAGAAGGGACGTGGTTCGGTCACGTAAGAAAGGAGAGCCATCTCCTTTTCGCTGGCGCAACAAGGAAGAGGAGGAGGTCTTTTGGTGGCTTTGTTTCTTGGAGGATCGTCGCCCACACGACGTCCAAGAAGAGGATAGGAATACAATAGAAGATCAAGAAGTAAAACAAGAGGTATATCTTGTTTTTATTTCATTCTTGTATTAATTATATTTGTTTTCTTAGATCCCAAATTAAACACAAGAACCGGCGATCCATACTTCATCTTCTTTTCCGCTGCTAATTGATAAAGGAGTTTATTGCTTGAACAACAAGTTTATTCAAGCGATCACTCAATCGAAAAGCATGAAGATGAAAAAGGTCGTTCGGGAAGTTTCCCTTATCCGAATTAGTTCTAATCAATAGAATTTTTAATCCGGGGATATAGGGAGGAATCCGGAACAACCAATAGTCTTGATCAAGATGTCATCTACATAAACCTCAATATTCCGTCCAATTTACGCTCAAAAGACCTTGTTCATCATGCACTGATAAGTAGCACCTGCATTTTTAAGCTCGAACGACATGACAGTATAGCAATACATACCATCTACTTAAAACTGTGATGAAACTGACCTTCTCCTGATCAGCGACGGCCAAGGGTACTTGATGATAGCCCTGTTGGATATGGCTTAGCAGGTTTCCTTAGCGAAAACTTAGTCGTCCTTGAGACACCTCTCCATATCTACGGATTAAAAATTAATCCGAATGGAGATCCGTCTCCCAACGACCATCTCGTCGCCGTGTTAATTAATCCAACTCACAACTTAGCCGAAACCAAAGGTTAAGGCCTTGTAACTTTCCGGATTAATTAACCACAAAAAAGACGACGAGTGGATCGTCGGCTTTTGTGTTTATGGTCAGGGTCCAGTTAGTTAATTATTATCCATGATAAACAATCAAAATAATTAACAAACAAACATGAAATGACGAGGCAAATAAACATGGCACAATAAAACATAAGGAGCTTGGGAAGATATTATACCTTCCCAATTACCTCACGGCCTTCTACCTTATGTCCCTCCCTTCGCGGACATCGTGTGGGCGATGATCTACTGGGAACCGAGATCCCCGAAGCACTCCAACCGAGCTCTTCTCCTTGACTTGGCCGAATAAGAAACCCTAGCTCCTAGGGTTTACTTGCCGCAAGCCTTCACCTCCTCTTCCCTTGCGCCGCCGACCGCCGGAGCTGCACTAGGGCCACCGGACCAGCTGCAAACCTCTAGAGAAAGGAGAAGAAGATGATTCCACACCCAAACAACCCGAAACTCAGCCCCTCCCTCAACCTTGCGGCGCCGCCGCAAGTTTTCTTGCGCCGCCTCCCACCGGTCGCCGGCGACTTCTCCACCCCTACTGGTCACCACAAAAGGAAGAGAGCCTCCCTTCCTTATCTCTGTGAGTCTCAGTCGAAGCTTGGTGGAGAGAAGAAGAAGGACCGAAGAGGAGAAGCCTCTTCTCCTTGGCATCGGCCGAACCCTAAGGGAGAATAGGAGAGAGAGAGGAGAGAGGAGAGGGGAGAGGCCTAGGGTGTCAACTCTTGGATCAAGCCTTGGTTTCATGATCTCATAGGGTATTTATAGCGCTATGGTATGGACCAAGAGGAGGAGTTGGATCTTGGCCCACCAATGGATCTAAACCCAATCCATTAATTAAGATACATTCCACTAAAGGATCTTAAATGAACTTCCTCACCAACTCCCATATTTTCATATGGGCTCCACATATTACGAGTCAACTATCCGCCCGTGTTTAAGATATCGAATGCCCGTTAATTAATTTAAATTATTAACAATTCAAATTAATTAACTTCTGGATCCTTGATTAATACCACTCAACCTTATCATCATGCCGGATCAAATCCACCTGCAGGGTTTAGCATGATGAACCTTCTAAGCTCATCAAGGGGGCAACATCATCCCGACTCACCAAGACACGGATTCTGTCAATAATCAATGGCACACCATATTATTAATATTATCTCCCAACATACCGAGTCTATCAATCTAACAGAATAGATCTCACCCATTGATAAATCAAAGAAATAATAATTAATAATACATGCCCGTCATTATATCGGGATTAAGGGATCGTACTCCATAATAAAATCTGATGTCCTATCCAATTATCAAGTCAGTACAAATTGGATAATCTCTGATTTTGGTCCTGCTCAATGTACTCAAAGCACACTAGTGTAATTCTATGATCAAGACTAACCATACCTAATTACACTACAACCATACCGATGGTTTGTCCAATTTCATCTCGATTGTGAGCCTCTACTTATACTAGGCAAGGAACTGATAACATGATCTTCCGTGTGACACCACACACTATGTTATCTACAATGCAAAGTAATGGACTTTTATGCATGTACTAATATAAATAAGCACCTAGTGTAGTTGTGATTCTCTTTCCAAAATGAAGATGTTCATATATATAAAAGAAGCATCTTTCAGTATACACATCTATCAATCTCCCACTTAAACTCAAAGACTTTGCTGTTCTCTCACTGCCATACATCTGACTCTCATATCCTCCACATGCCGATCAAAAGCTCTAGCTGGATCAGCTTTAGTGAAAGGATCTGCCAGGTTGTCCTCTGATGCAATCTTGGCGACAGCCACATCTCCTCGCTTTACGATTTCTCGTATCAGGTGGTACTTGCGCTGTAACACCCCAATTTTTCCCCCATAGGTAATGTTATGAATTCATGAAACATTATTAGGAAATGTCATGATGGGCTTGGCTTAATAGGCTTTGATGTGGATTAGTGCAAAATGTGATAAAAAGAAAATGTAGAAAGGAGGAAGCAAGGATCGAACCTTGAACCCCCTAGTTACACTAACCATGTCTTAACCAATGGCCCAAGAGTGTT
>JAGFNQ010001305.1:286227-339438 GCA_024364735.1 Boesenbergia rotunda | reverse complement strand
GGGTTTGTATCAGTGGTCTGGGCCCTTCCTTGGGCCCAGCTGGCGACCAGCCGGTCGTGTAGGTTGAGTGGCTGGGGCTGGATTATCTGAGTCAGGGAAGTCGCCGAGGGGAGCTGGATATCTATCGCCGGTCGGGGAGGAGAGTGCATTGACAAAAGAGCCTCTACTGCTTCGGCATTCGCTGCATCCATAATTGGGACTCGAAGAGATGGGGCAGTGCCCGAGGTCGAAGTTCTCGAGTGTCGCGCTGATGAAGAAGGGGCCAGGGCTCCTGAGCGAGGGGTGCTCGGTGTCGAGCCCCGGGGGCTAGGCCGAGGAGGGGACGGGCGAGAAGCCATATCCTGAGTGCTGGACGAGGGGCGATCTAGGCGGGCGGTCGCTACAGCTTGACCCCCGGAGGCCGGTCCCCGAGTCAAAGATGTACCCATGGACAGAGTCACCCGGCGGCGCTTCCTCACTAGGCTCTCAGCCGCAGCCTGTTCAAGGTCTTCTTCTTCTTCTTCCTCCTCGCCTTCTTCTTCTACTTGATTGGCCTCCTCCTCATCCACCACATTGGGAGCTGTTCCCGAGCCCACGACCAGGAGGTCGTCCGCCGAACCTTCATCCCCGGCTTCTGATCGCTCGGGGACCGGGGTAGCGCTCAGGGGCCGCACCGCCCAGTCGACAGCCAGCTTGGCGGGCAACGCATCCATGGCCTCTTCATCCTGAGCCAATACATCGCCGACCCGAGTGTTGTACATGGTTTCAGCTGCAACAGGGAGAGAGTTTTAGTTAGCATTAACAAGCTTACAAGCCGAGTAAAAACTTACCAAGAGTGCCGCGTAATTCCGCCGGGATTTGACTCAGCCGAAAGAGATACAGCATGTCGTCGATCAACAGCTTGCCCGCATGGTAGCGGGTTCCTCCGAGCTTTGAGAAGGCCAATTGATAGCCTGGTTCCGAACGGAGATTCTTGGGTAGTTTGAGGTTGGTTAGGAAGGTCTTCTACCCATTCGGTGGGGCCAGTTCGGGGGTGGGGTCGACTTAACATAGAAAATGGGATTTCCAGCCTTTGTTGGAACGAAGGAACTTTCTCTAAGAAGGTTGATTTAATACGGGCTTGAAAGTAGAAATTCCCGAGTTCTTGCTTCTTAAGGTAGTAGAAATAGTTAAACACTCGGGATTCCAAAGGGACTTCGTGGGCGGTAAAAATGATCACTGTGCCGCACAGGATCCTAATTGAGTTCGGGGCCAGTTGGGACAAGGACACCTGGAAATACCGACAAACCTCACGGAAAAATGGATGAAGGGGAAAACGCAGGCCGGCCAGCAATTGGTCGGAATAAACGGTAAAATAACTTAAGGGAGGTCCGTGGGGCCGACCCCGACGGCCAGGAAGAGCCAGCGAATGGTCTTCGGGTATTTGGTAGTCTATACGTAAGGTCTCTAATTGACCTAGGTTTAGCGATGAGTGAGTGGTTAAGTACCATGGCTCGGGCGGGACGGATGATTCGGCCATCAAGGTAAGGTCGGGAAATACAAAGCAAAGACTCGGCAGAGAAAAGGAATACCTAAGGACAAAGTTCGCCGGAAACACTGCTCGTCGGAGCTGAGAGGTCGGGCGGCGGAGGTTGGACGAAAGCAAGAGAAAAAGCAGAGGTCAAGGTAAAAAAGAGTGAAATAAGAAGTTAGGCCTATTTATACCGCGGGTGAAGCAAGGAGGGCCGTCGGATGGAGAAGAGGGGAATGGCGAGCTAGGATCCCGCCGTCCGATCCCTGTCATTCCTAGGCCTCGAAGCTTCTTGTTCGAACGCCGCACGAGCCATGCCGATGACGCCTCGGTGCCATAGGCCTCCAGTCGGGAAGTGACACGTGGTCTCGCATTAATGGAGATTTGATGGGGATCCGGACATTTAAGGAGGAAGATTAGGAGTATGATGTGACGCGTGGGAAGGCGAGAGAGAGTTCGACCGACCGGGCCGGGAGCCTAGTCAGTCGGACTAAGCGCCTCCTTCGACTAGACTTGAAGGGGGCTTATGATCCGGGTGAATGGTTTTTTAGAAGGGTCGGAGGCCCGGTCGGGTTCGACCTTCGTTTCGAACCAGGAGATTAAGCTGGATCAAAGTTGACTCACGGGCTTGACTTGGGGATTGGTCAGGAGAACTAAGGCTGAGGTAGATAATGCCCCGGTTCAGGTTAAACATTTGGGGTCGGTCACCTGAGGTCGGACACTCAGGGTCGGTCACCCGAGGTCGGGCACCCGGGGTCGGTCACCCGAGGTCGGACACCCGGGGTCGGTCACCCGAGGTCGGGCACTCGGGGTCGGTCACTCGAGGTCGGACACTCGGGTCGGTCACCGAGGTCGGGCACTCGGTGTCGGTCACCCAAGGTCGGACACTCGGGTCATCATCGAGGTCGGTCACCCCAGATAAATTCAAGGTCGAGAGTCCCCGGCCGAGTGACCTGAGGTCGCTCCATAAGTGCAGGCTGCAGATCCAAGCTTATTCAATCGATTCAACCAGTGAGTCATGGCGGGTTGACCGAATAAATACTACCTGTCTCTGTCAGTAATAATCATCACCTGGCTGGGCCATCTGACAGGGTCGCCGAATATAAATAAGAACCAGAAGAGACAGTTGAGACAGGGTATCAGGCGGCTATGCCAATCTCATAGGGGCCACTAAAGATGCCAACGACTCGGTCTGCCAACTGACTCAACCTTAATGAGATAGGGCATCTCTGACATGGTAGAGGACTTTCCTCCCCCTATATAAACCCCCCTTTTGGCTCCAAAAAGGGGATTGCTGCTACTTTGCAACCACGCTATTACTTTGTGAACCCCGTTTTGGTCCGCACCGAGTGACTTGAACTTCAGTCCTATTTGAGCCCGACCACCCCGACCTTTAAGCTATAGCAGACCAGGTCGTCTTGGTCAGACCGAGTCAGCCGGACGAGAACCGAGCTTCGCTTGTCGACACGATCTAATTAGCATCCAAATGAACCTAAAGTGTACATGCTTTTCATCTTTTAAGTTCTCCATCACTACTATAGGCCAAGCAAAATATTATTTGCACTCTTTTCTTAATTTATACCTCTTTTGCCGGCTATTAGAAGCTATGTGCTATGTTGTGCTTCACCTCATATGTTCCATAGTTTTAGCCTGTTGCATTTTTTTAATCTTTTTTAGAAAGATAACTGTTATCTTTGTTACAATGGTTTAAGCAATATATTAATTGATCTTTTAGGGTTTAGGGTTTAGGATCAATTAATATATTGCTTAAACCATTGTAATTAACAAAGATAACAGTTATCTTTCTAAAAAAGATTAAAAAAAATGCAACAGGCTAAAACTATGGAACATATGAGGTGAAGCACAACATAGCACATAGCTTCTAATAGCCGGCAAAAAAGTATAAAATTAAGAAAAGAGTGCAAATAATATTTTGCTTGGCCTATATAGTGATGGAGACCTTAAAAGATGAAAAGCATGCACACTTTAGGTTCATTTGGATGCTAATTAGCAGTTAAATATGAAGCCTACAGCAAAGGGAAACTAAATAGTAAACTATAGAGTATGATTAACATCTGTGAAGAGTTCTCTCAAAAGATTACAAAAGAAGGAAAAAAAATAGTTAAATGGTCAGAGAAGGTACACGACACACTGTAGTCATTTGCTAACACTTCCAAGAATTTTTGCTACTTTTCCTGCTCAATTCATATTCTATGATATTCTCAAAGATTCTTCTTAATTATCTAATGGACACTATAAAACAGACTCTTGATAATCTTATTTATGCTGTTTATTTTCACTAGCTCATTGAAGGATTATGAATAGATTAAACTGAAAGTTAAAGCACTTTGATACTTCTCTAAGAGGTCGATCATACAAGATAGCAAATACATCTCATAACCCAAACACTAAACTTATCAAACCATATATAGAAAACAAAAGTAGATTAAACAGTGATCAGTACTTAATTAGTATCAAGTTGTGGCACTGATAGAAGTGGCTTCATGACCTTGAGTATCCACTGAATGATTGGTCTCATACTGGAAGGAGACAACCTTGTGAAAGTTAGCAATGAAGGCAGAGGCCTTGTTGTCCACATCCGGGTCACCCGAATAATCTTCATCTCTTGGACGGACTTTTATTGAGACAATATGCTTGGGTTCGCGGTGATAGTAGTAGTTTCCGGCTTCTTCTCTGACCTTTGTAGGCTTTGTGTCGGGGGTGAAACAGGCTGAGAAATTTCCTCCCATCTATTTGGTTGTGAGAAGGTTGGTGACTTGGGAGCTTCGAGGTTGGCTACCACCATTTATAGAGAAGGGGAAGCCTCTTGGTGATGGCAAGAGATATAATTGGATTTGGTGAGTCAAGTCGGGAGTCGGATCAGACTGCAACTTTGTTACAAAATAGAAAATATTGTATTCTTACCATAATTTATTTCTTAAGAGATTCTATTGAGTCGCCTTGGTGTGACCATTGGCTCAACTCAATTTATGTTATCCTTGTCTGATGAAGTGTTTCTTCAGTCTTCTTGGTTGAATAGGTCATTCGAGTCAGGTTTCGTCGCTATGTGGTCAAATACGATCATTTCCTGAGTGTATACCCTACACAAGTTCTTTGAAATCAATAGATTGAAAATTTGATCAATGAGTGCGTGAAGCATCATCAGCAACAACTAGAAAATAGCATATTTTCACAAGAATATTATGGTTCTTATAAAATAATTAGGAGAAGGGACAAATGATGATTGAACTTGGAAAGGATACAAGTTTTCTAAACACTACTTATCAGTGACAATTACAGGGATAAAAATTAATAAAATAGCCAATAATTTTTTCCCTACTTACAGCTTGAAGATCAATTTTGAGAAGTGATTCATACTGAACGAAAAGTCTTCTTCCTAAGTTTATCGATCAGACCACCTGATTCAATTCAAATTTGATCAACATGGCGGGTTTGGCTTCGCATATATGCAGTGAAATATGAGAGTGAAGATCATTTACTGACTGAAAAGTGAGGCCACATTTGTTCTATATCACTTTGAACCAATGTCATCAGAAATTGGTTGGTGAGAACTAGTTTTAAATTAGGGTTCCAACAGCTTCATGTCCTTTTCCTTTGGCATCCTTGTTCTTTGTTTGGCCTATCCAACTTTCAGAAAATATCTTGAAAATAGATCTGAACGCTAGACCTTTGGGTTAATGTTGCTTGCTGTAATCACAATCAACTTAGTTTATTATAAAGTATATAGAATCTTAATCATGAAAGAGGATTGTGTGTTAAGTGGTGCCTATGCTCAAGAGCTATAGGATTAATATTCGGCTAGTATGAGTACTAATTAGATTTGGATTAGTGCCAAAGAGTCACTGGAAAATAGTGCTTGATGGAATCCCAGAAATAATGAGAGGTGATACATCTCCCTTGCAGATAAAGAGGAATCATTTAGTGATCTAAAACAGTTCTTTCAAGAAAAATTAAAATAAGCTTGTAGCTAGTTCCAATATATGAACCTAAATAGTAGCATTAGGGAGCTAATAATTAATCTGATGTTTAGATGATATGATATCAAGATCTAACAGTTTTGTCATTATTGTTTCAAAAGGGAGAAAGTGAGATTCAAAGTATCGATTAGATATGCAAAAATACGTTCAGTGATATTCTGGATAAGACCAAGTGTAGTATGTAATCTCGTCAATTTAACATACGATGCATGGACGATCAATTCACTGTAATATCTTTAACACGTGGCCCCCTAAATAGATGGAGGTTGAGGGGTCGAATCTCGAGATTGGTGGAGTATAAATCTTTGCACCTCGTATAACTCACCTTAACATTTACTTACTTCTTTAGTGACTGTAATTTATCTCCTCCGTGTTGGTCCTAGGGAGGATTGACGGGGGCGACGGGGGCAAGCGCTTCGCCTTTTGCCACTTTAACATGTCCATGTGGCAAGCAAGGCACGTAGACTCGCCACTTTTCAAGAAGGTAATGTAGATCCGAGATATCATTCATAGCATCAGCAAGTTTTGCAAAAGGGGCAGTACAGAGGCTGACTACATGGTTAAGTGGGCATCAGGGGCAGATCCACTGGTGAGGGAGGGGGGGGGGGGGGGGGGGGGGGACCCCTAGTATTATGGGGTTTTGTTGCCGGCGGTGGTGAAGAAAAGAAGAAGAAATTGAAGGGAAGTTGGGCGGTTGTGTGTGTCAATGGAGAGATGAGGAAGAAGGGTGAGTGGAGAGGGAAGTCTGGTCGACGGTCGAAATGAGATGCCGCCGGCCATAGGAGAGAAAGAAGAGCGGTGGAGTGGAGGTGCGGATGAGAGGGTAGCTGCTGTGCGTGCAAGGGAAGAGGGGGTTGCGTTTCTGTTCGTGCGTGGATGAGAAGGAGAAGGAAGGAAGTAATGATTTGATCTCGGTTGTCCAATTTGTTGATAGTAAATCCTGACCATTTGATTTAAGTGAGGAGGTCTTGATCCCAACCTTTGGATTTGAATGATAAGTTCATTTAACACTTGATTTAAGTGATGAAGGGGATTAAGATCTAACTGTTAGATTGGTTGAGACATGAGGATCTTGATCTGAACCATTGGATTTAAGTGATGAAGATCTAGCTTTTAGATTGCTTTAATTAGAATCAATAGAGATTGGAATTTGAGTTGAGTGGAGAAGTGGATCCGGGTTTTAGGTTTAAGATACGGGTTTTGATTCACTTCATTAAGGATGAATAGAATGAAATTGAGCTTGAGGTTTGTTATTGTTGATTGGGCTCTTGGATGGATTTGAGCTCTCCTCTTCTTGGGTCCAAATTGAAGATTCAGCATCACATTGTATTTGAGCCAGCGATTAAATTTGCCTCAGATCTGGATGGATGACTGGATGACTTGATTTGAGTGAAGGAATGAGATCTCTCTAGATTTGGATCGACGATCCATATAATTTGGCTTGATCTCCTCCATTTGACCGCTAAAACAAGTTAAATTTGATCCGACTCCTCATAATCTTTGGCTCTTTGAATTTCCTACATGAATTCAAAATATAAGAAATAAAATCCAAATTATAGAAAATTTACAATTAAGTCCAAAATTAGATCCTACTCATAAGCATGATATAAATATAATATTAGACATATGAGAGGATATAAAATATTAAGCATAAGAGCCAAAATAATATATAAAAATACTCCTTATTAGGTTCCACTGGCGAGGAGATGGAGGATACAAGGGTGGAGCTTACCTAGGCCCACTGGCCTAGTTGCTCACACTGGGCCCAGATAAAAAAATATACTGTATATTTTTAATTGTTTTAGCCTAAACGCTCGTCTCCTTCTCCTCTCCTACACCGCAGCGGTGCTTCCTTCTCCTCTCCTTAACGGCTAAATATCATCTCTCCTTCCCAGTTCTCTCTCCGTAAGTTCGTAGAATCGCAGGCTTGTAGAAAGGTACACCCTCGTCTCCTTCCTTCTCTTGAGCAGGTTTCCCGAACCGGACGTCTCGAACCGGTCTTCCCGAGCTGAATTGCCCGAGCAGATTATCCCGAGCTAGAATTCCTGAGCAGAGTCTCCCGACCAGAATCTCTCGACCAGAATCTCCCGAGCCGAACGTCTCGAACCAGAGTTGGAGAGTTGCTGAGGCCTGCATAATGTAATTTCCTTAAAACAAATTTGTTCTCCTCCGACGATGCTTTAAGGTTCCGATGGACGTCTGTCTCTCAGGATATAACAGCAGGACCACGGCACAACAGAGTACTCGTTGCTCATGGCGAACTGAAGAAATACCCAAACGCTACCAAGGAGTTGGGAACGAGGTGGAAGAAATAGAGGCTTTGTATTCTCTTCGCATTAACTGTTGCTCTCTATTCTCTATTCTCTATTTCTCTACCACGGATGCATTAACTTGTATTTAGACTGCTAACCTTGGGTTCATTGACTCTTGTTGAGCATCATGAAGAAGTTCACCCCTTTCTCTTAGCATCCCGTCATCTTCATTTTCACTTCTTGACTCTTGCATGCTGCAATTTCCAGGGCTTGCCTTATTTTCTGAGTCAGCAGGCAGAGCAGTTATTCCACTTGCCGCCTTTTTCTTGAGTGACATCTATTAGATTAGAAGTAGAGAGAGAAGAGAGGTAGAGAGAAAGAAAGAGATAACAAAATAACTTTCTTGATTGAAAAAACTTGCCCATGAGATACACAATTTATAGGGACCTTAGGAGACCTAGTCAAATGAAAAATTAATAACGTAACTGTTAATTAACATATTTATAAAAAATCTGTCAATTAACATATTAATAAGGAAAATGTCTAATAATATAATAATATAAATTTATTATCTTTAATCTCTTTTACCCCCCGACAAACTAAACGGGAGATCTTGGACGTTGAGTTTGCATGATAATTTGCTAAATCGTTGTTTGGATAATGGCTTGGTAAAGATATCAGCAATTTGATCTTCTGCAGAGATATAAGAAACAGATAATTGTTTGTTTGCCACGCGCTCTCGAACAAAATGATAATCAATTTCAACATGTTTTGTACGAGCATGAAATACTGGATTTGATGTAAGATATATTGCTCCAATATTATCACACCAAATTTGTGATGCAATATTTGATGCAAGATGAAGTTCCGAAAGAAGGGATTGAAGCCAAATAATTTCTGACGTTGCATTGGCTATAGCTTTATATTCAGATTCAGTGCTTGAACGAGATACTGTAGGTTGCTTTTTCGAATTCCACGAAATAAGATTTCGTCCAAGAAATATTGCATATCCACTAGTAGAGCGTCTATCTTCAGGAGAACTAGCCCAATCCGCATCGCTATAGGCATGTAAATCTCGAGATGAGTGGCGATATAAAAGAAGACCATGTAGAATAGTGCCTTTGAGAAACGAAGTATTCACTTCACACCTTCCCAATTTTGTTCAGTAGGAGTATGCATGAACTGACAAGCACGATTTACTGCAAACGTAATATCAGGGCGCGTAATAGTAACATACTGTAAAGCTCCAACAATACTTCGATAAACTTGGGGATCAGCCATCACTGAAGAGGAAGAAGGTATAGAGACATTATTTGAAGCAATAGGTGTAGAGATCGGACGTGCTCTATCCATTTTAGCTCTTTGAAGAAGCCCAGTAATATATTTGCTCTGAGAGAGGATATAACCTTCATCATGTGGAATAAGTTCAATACCAAGAAAAAAACGAGCGTTTCCTAAATCTCGAATAGGAAATTCCTGATTGAGAAGGCTTAATAAATTTGAGATGCCTTTTTGATCATTGCCAGTTAATAGAATGTCATCCACATAAATAAGAAAAAATATCATAGATCCATCATTATGTCTGTAGAATAGAGAGGAGTCAGTTTTTGATCCAAAAAAACCTTGAGCCTGTAACCATTTAGATAATCGATGAAACCATGCACGAGGAGCTTGCCGAAGACCATATAAAGATTTCTTGAGATGACAAACATGAGATGGAAATTATGGATGAATAAACCCAGGTGGTTGCTCCATAAAAATTGTTTCCTCAAGAATACCATGAAGAAATGCATTAGAAACGTCTAATTGTCGGATAGACCAATTAGAACTAATAGCTATTGATAACAATAATCTGACAGATATAATTTTGATGACTGGGCTGAAGGTGTCATTGAAGTCAATACCTGGTTGTTGACTAAATCCTTTGGCTACAAGGCGAGCTTTATACCGTTCAAGAGAACCATCAGCTCGATGCTTAAGACGGAATATCCATTTTGAGCCCACAACATTCATAGACGGAGTGCGCGGAACTAGGCTCCATGTTCCATTGCGAAGAAGTGCATCAAATTCTGTAGCCATTGCATTACGCCAATTTGGATCCTTGTTTGCCTGTGTAAAGCAAGTTGGTTCAATAGTTTTTGAGGAAACCACTAGCGCTCGAGGAAGAGGATATCGAGTAGCCATTGGTAGCCATCGTGCATATATGTCACTTAAGGGAAGCATGCGACGACGAGCATTATCATCTGAATCACTTGTTGATGGTGATGAGGAAGTGGGTTGGCATGGTGAGTTTGTTGCCGAACATGTATTATTCAGGGATCCAGAGCTAGAGAGCATATTATCTTCGGCTGGTGAGACTTCTAAGATTGGAGCAGCAACTTGAGGTGATTCTGATGGAATAGGAGAGTTATTAGGGAGCTCCGGAGCAGGACCAAGGATGTCATCTCTTTTGATAATGTTGGGTGACATCAAGAAAGTACCACCTGTATCTGGAGAAGAGATTGCAGAGGCTGCCGAAAAAGGGAACAGAGATTCATCAAAAGTAACATGTTGTGATGTATATATCCGTCCAGTTGGTATATGTAAGCAACGATACCCATGATGCATATTACTATAACCAAGGAAAACGCATAATAATGAACGAGAGTCAAGTTTGTGTTTAGAGTAGGGGCGTAACCATGGATAACATGCGCAACCAAAGATTCGAAGAAATGTGTATTCAGGAGTTTGATTATAAAGTTTTTCCAAAGGACACTTATGATTGAGCAATGGAGTAGGAAGTCGATTTATGAGATATACATCAGTACAAACAGCTTCATCCCAAAATTTCCGCGGAACCGATGCATGATGAAGAAGAGCTAAGGCATTTTCAACTATATGTTTATGTTTTCTCTCAGCAGAGCCATTTTGTTCTGGAGTGTGAGGGCAAGAGACTCGATGAACAATCCCACAGGAGACAAGATGACGATGAAGAGTTTGATATTCTCCTCCACAATCAGAATGAAGAGAGAGTATTTTGTGATTAAAATATCGTTCAACTTGTTTTTGAAAATTACAGAATATATCAAATAAATCAGATTTTCTTTTCATAGGATAAAGCCAAGTGTATTTACTAAAATGATCAATGAAGGTAACATAATATAAGAAACCTTGGTTAGACAAGATAGGTGCAAGACCCCAATTATCAGAATGAATGATTTCAAGTGGAAAATTGGAAACGCGTTTAGATGAAGAAAAAGGTAACTTATGACTTTTAGATTTCATGCATGCCTGACATGAATGAGATGGAGATGAAGTAAAGGAAGTAGGTAAATCATACCTATTTATGATCGACTGAACAATACGAAGGGAAGGATGACCAAGTCGAGCATGTCAGGCTGGTTTATTTGCGCGTTCACCAATAAAAGCTTTGATTGAAGAATTTTGAAGATAGTAGAGGCCATTTTTTATTTTTCCAAGAAATACAGTAGTATTTGTTCCTCTAATGATCATGATGAAATTCAAAAAAGACATTGTTATCAAGGGAAAACTGACGTACGGAGAGTAAATTTTTAGTAATGGATGGAACATGAAAGATGTTGCGCATGTGAAAAGTACGATTAGATAAATGAATGTATGTGTTTCCAAGATTAGTAATATGCAAACCTGAGCCGTCACCTACTTGTACTGTATCCGAACCAGTATATGGTAGTACTTCTGTAAAGATATTGTAGTCTAATGTGACATGATGAGTTGCTCCAGTGTCAATATACCATTCAGTAGATAAAAATTTTGAAAGTTTGCCATGAGTAGGCACAGATGAGAGAATTTTAGGATGGACTTGTGAAGTTAAAGATCTTCTTAAAGCTGACGGGCCACCGATGAAAGTTCTGTCGAGTCTTTTAGGACATTGAATACTAGTATATCCAATTTGGAGACAAATTTGACATCTTCTTAAAGCTGAAGGACCACCAATGAAGGTTCTGTCAAGTCTTTTAGGACATTGAATACCAGTGTGTCCAAATTGGAGACAAATTTGACATCTCTGAACATTCGACATCAAAATAATAATAAAGAGCAAAAAATTGTTGTAGCTTGGGCCAAAAGGCACGGAGACTGTTAAAATACCGAAACTCGGAGGGCTATTTGGATAATATTATGAAATTTTAGGGAGAAAAAAAGGTAAAGACTCAAATTAAGGATGATATTGTAATTAACTAAACTTCTTGGGGTTAATTGCAAAGTTTACCACACTTATAAACCTCTTTTTCCTTTCTCCCCTGCCGCAGTCGCCCACTTCCTTCCATTTCTTCTCCGCGAGCCCTAAAACGCAGCCAAGCCGATTTCTTTCCTCTTCTTTCTTCGCGAGCCCTAGCGCCGCCAAGCAACGATTCATCTTCTTCCTCGCGCGCCATGGATCGCAGCCAAGCGCCGATCTCTTCTCCTCCTCTTCATTCGCCCGTAGCCTCCGCCCCGCCGTGAGTACGAGCCATCGTCGCCGAGTGATGAGGAGTGAACGCCGTTGGTTATAGGGGAGAGCCTCTCGATGATCGCGGCCTTGCTGAAGCAGTTGTCGTGGGTCGAGCGTTGATGCGACTCATTGCCCTAGTTCTCTGCTCTGTTGTCGCCGGCGCAATCAGGTAGGGATGTATCTTTTTTGTGCTTGTTGGTTGATGATGATGGTATTAGAATTGAGTAGATCGGAGTATGAGAAGCTATGCTCTGGGTTCTGATTTGGATTTTGGAGTTGAATTCGTTTGTTTTGCTTTCCCCTTCGAATTGGTTCGTTTCTTGTGTGGCTGTGATTATTGGTTGTTGGTTTTGAGTCGATGGATGCTTGGATGTTAATCTGGTCGAGCCATCTTGATCGGATTCTGTAGCCATGGATTTGGGTTCTGAGCCTCAGTAAGTGGAGATGTTATCGATTTTTGATCAGTTCTATTTTGATGTTTTGATTCTTGAGGATCTGTTCTTGGTTGGCTAATGAGTTGGTTTCAGGGGTTGTTTCAATCTGGACAAGCGAATCAGGGCTGATACGTGTGTTGTGTTATTGAAGTTGTTTGAGTTGATGTGTCTTGGATCTAGCTCTGGTCTTGCTTCGGCGAGGAGTAGTGAGCCGAGTTCGTGTACCTCTGATGCCAGCAGATTGTATTCTTCCTGTTCTTTCCATTTCTGAACAGCCGACAGGTGTTGGTTGGGTTTGATTTGTTCCGGACTGTTCTTAGCTAGTTATGAGATTTTGATCTTAGTTGGAGTTGTGATGGATTTTGATTGGGGCTTGGTCTCGGTTAGGATATTGATCTTAGTTTTTAAGGTTAAATTGGTTGGGTTAGGTATAGGTTTAGGTTAGACCTAAACTGAACCCAATTTTGATTGGTGGGGATAGCTTAGTTAATAAGAATATAAATAGAAGGGTGCAACTTAGCGAATTTGTGATTGTAGAAGTTAGCTAAGTTGTATTTGTTTTGATGCAGGACGTTGACGTAGATCACGTGCCGCGGATATTATTTCGGACTTCACTCGGAGGCGGGTATCTCTGACTCTTCTTTTAGAATTGTCACAGATATATATATACTTGATAGGCTTGTTTAGCAATAGCGTAATAAATTGTGGCATGACTCTTATATTTGTTTTGTTGATGTTGTTTATGCCACAATTGACTTGTGATACCTATACCTTTAGGACTTAGTTTATGGTGCATTATCCACGAACCTTGCATATCATGTCGATATAGGTGGACTAGATAGTGGATGCTATTTGACCAGTGTTATGCATCATCGTGCACTGTGCATCACTGTCGAGCAGGGGCCCCTTTTGGGTGAGCTAGGTCAACAGTCATACTGACCTACCCATACGGCCATTCATGGGTTAGTGGTTGACGGAGTATTGGGTAGTGTGCTCTGTGCTGCTTCGCTCATGCACTCATGGGTTAGTGAATCGGAGCGTGGTAGCAGGCAGATGTCCCTCCTTGCGTTGTCCAGATACCAGGAGATGAGAGGGAGATATCTCTCCCCCATTATATATATGGGGTAGGGGTAACACTCAGATAGAGATGTCCTCCACAGATGGCCTTAGGCTGATAGAGACATCGCTAGGATAGGCCTTGGAGTAGGGGTGTTACACCGACAGCATTCCGTCTACTCGATCGCTCAGGAGTAGTGATGGCAGAGTATGGACGGCAGTCACAGCCCTACGTCGGAGGGTGGCCTCCGCTCAGCTTCCTCCCGTACATAGGTGACGATGTCTGACCGACGGCAGGGGTGACCAGACCATGTCATTGCACTTTGTGTGTTCGTTTATTTTTGCCTTACTTGTGCTTGTTTATACTTGATGTTGTATATGATTGACATGCACTTACAGGAGACCCTTATGTCTGGTCTTGGCGACTCTGCGATATTGGTATGGTAGTTCTTATTGTTCTCTTGCAGCTCTTCTTATTACTGTCTGTGCACGTACGATTTCGGTAGTCTATTACACTGTTGCTATATTTGACTATCTTGTATATATATGAGGAGATATTCGCTGAGTTCTATGACTCATACCGTTAGCTCCTTGTTTTTATTTCAGGATGACTGACTGGAGCGTGCCCGACAGCCTGTCCCAGTTCGCGTACTTGTCGAGACGTCTTCGAGATTTATCGCCTAGTTTGTTGGTAGTATTTTCTATTATTTTTCTTCCGCTGTTGCTTTTGTGTTGGACTTAGTCACACTATACGGCAGTATAGTTGTACTTTTGTGAGACCGTTATGCTTTGTGTTTTGTCGTAAGTCGGACCGGTCCGCAGTCAGGTATGGTTTACCCGGTTTTATATTATATTCTGTCTTGATTTGAGGCCTGAGGCCATTTTAACTGCGTGGTTGTGTTTTATGTGATATGTGTATGTGTGAATTGTCCGCCGGACAGGGGAGGTGCTGTCCGATTTTCTATTGGATCAGCGGCTCCTGGGGTCTCGGGGCGTGACAATTTATTTGGTATCAGAGCCAGGTTCTCGAGATACCTTGTGGTCTTGTGGGTGTTTTTCGGATTTTATGTCGGAGTCGTTTTCTCGATGGACGCGATTGGGACATGGCGGCGACGGGACTCCTCCAGGCGACACGAGGTATATGATGTGTTTCATTTACCTCTTTTGTATCTATTGTATAGTGCAGTGTTAGACATGGTGGTTTCAATTGTATAGTGGAGAATGTTGATTCTCCGATAGTGCCGACTGATGAGTCGGGGACTTGGGTCGAATCAGACGACAACCTATTGATGGTTGTATGTGTTAGTTGACTTTATCAGGTATGAGATCAACTCACTTTAGCTCATTGAGCCTCAGTTATGGATAGATATCCTAGATGACATGTCTGGAGGACATGGTCTGTTGTGATACAGCAGAGAGGATATTTGTTGTTATTATCTCGGTTGATAGAGGATAGAGATATCCTATTTCCGTGGGATTTTTGATCTCAGATTCTTTATGCTGGGTTAGATAACCAAACAAAGTACAGTTAGATGTGACTTGTACCGATTCTGAAAGGTGTGGAGCTAGTTGCTTGCCACTTACGGGTTATCGTTTGTACTTGGGTTGGTGAACCAAGGACGTACCTACGTGCTTATGATTTGCGCTGAGGCGAATCACTTAAGAGGTTAGACCGTCTTTGGGTGGAAGATGTTGAGGAAACTGTCAAGGAACGAAGAATCACTTCGTGATTATGAAGAGATACTCTCGAGACATAGCGTGTCTCTATGTTATGAAGTTGGAACTCTGAAGTTTCTGAACCTTGAGTGGAGAACCGGAGAAATATTGGGTTACGAGAATACAGTTAGTCGACTCGTCTTACGCTATTCTAATATGTGAGGATTTATGACTCATAGACAGGTCGTATGTGTTAGATATTCTCGGTAGCACATCGAGAAGCAGGATCTGCTGGGGTGCGGTGGAATGGGTGTTAGCAGCTGACCCCAGTGAAATTTGATTGTAATTGGTGTATGTTATAGAGGACGGTCTCCGAGGGTTAGATCGTTGGTTGTCAAGTGAGAGTGGTTACGAGATGACCTCCAAACCAGTCCATGTGGTGGTTCATTGGCATCAGAAATGACGAGGTTGCAGCTATCTTCTCGTCTCAGGGCTAGAGGATTCTAGCACGTGGACGTTAGGGTTTCTATTGTCGTTGGGTCGTACGGATGACAGTGGTAGCCTTAGCTCTCGGACGTTTCTGTAGTTCGAGAATTTCCAGATGCATGTCCGAAGGAGTGCTCTAGTGTTTTCTAGGGTTTGGAAGTTTTTGACCTTTTTACGGAGGAGCTTCCTTGATTGTCTCACTTAAGAGGCAAGTGAGGCTCACCGTTCTTGGTTTGTGTGTTTTGCAGGTAATACCGAAGATACAGAGACTTGAGGCGTTTCCTGTTGGCGAACCGATATTGGAAAGATGTCGCGAATGTTGTGGTTAGATATTGGGTATGCCAGTTGATGAAGGTTGAACCTTAGGGATCCACTGGGTTATATTAGACGTTTCCAATTTATGATTGGAAATGGGAATAGGTATTAAGGACCTTGTCGGGGATTTACTTAGGATCAGGGAGGGTTTGAAGTGAATTGGGTGATCGTTCCAATTTGCGCAGTTCCCTGGGTTTGGTTGGCTATGACCGATGCTTGGTTGAGACTTCTCCAACATTTCATCATCCCTTACATGCCTGACCAAGAAAGGCTTGAAGTTTGTATGGACTAAAGTCTGCGAGACCAGCTTCCAGGAGCTGAAGCAGCGGCTGGTATCTGCGCCAGTTCTAGTATGGCATTCTGGGGAGAATGGTTTCACTCTGTATACTGATGCATCTCTCCTGGGACTGGGCGCGGTACTCATGCAGCTTGAACGGGTGGTTGTTTATGCTTCACGGCAGCTGAAGGAGTATGAGAGGAACTACCCCGTTCACGACTTAGGGGTGGCCGCTATCATTTGCGCGCTGAAGATCTGGAGGCATCATCTGTATGGGGTCACCTTCGAGATCTTCACAGACCACATGAGCCTTCAGTATCTGTACACTCAGCGAGAGCTGAATCTCCGACGAGGAGGTGGATGGAGTTTCTGAAGGATTACGACTGCACCATTAGCTACCATCCTGAGAAAGCTAATGTAGTTGCCGACGCCCTCAGTCGGAAGTCTAGAGCTGTTATGGCATGCCACAGTGTGATGGTCACAGATTTGATTTAGAGTTTCTCTGAGCTAGGGTTAGAGGAGCAGTCTCGGACAGAGAGGACTGCTAGTGACTTTGATGGCTCAGTCAGATATTCGGACGAGGATCAGAGAGGCTCAGGCCAGTGACCAGCACATTCAGTTTCTGGGTAGCCAGGCGATTTCAGGAGAGCAGTCGGATTTCACATGTGAGGAGGAGGGTGTTCTGTACTTCCGAGAGAGGTTGTGTGTACCAGAGGCACACCCTATCTTAGAGGAGTTGCTGCAGGAGGCTCACCGATCACGTTTTGCTATTCATCCGGGTAGCACTCGTATGTACCGTGATTTGAGATGTTCCTATTGTTGGAACGACATGAAGAGAGACATCGCGGAGTTTGTTGCTAGATGTCTCGTATATCAGCAGGTTAAGGCAGAGCACTAGAGACCTGCTGGACTCCTCCAGAGGATTCCCATTCCCGAGTGGAAGTGGGAACATATCACCATGGATTTCGTCGTGGGTTTGCCGAAGACTAGGAGAGGTAATGATGCGATTTGGGTAGTCGTGGACCGACTAACCAAATCTGCTCACTTCTTAGCTATCCGGAGGACAGATTCTCTTGATAGATTAGCAGAGTTGTATTGCCGGGAGATAGTCAGATTGCACGGAGTTCCTTTGAGTATTATCTCGGATAGGGATCCGCGCTTTACCTCGCGGTTCTGGCAGAGTTTGCAGAGGGCTATGGGCACCGAGCTCCGTCTCAGCACAGCTTTTCATCCCTAGACAGATGGACAGTCAGAGCGTACTATCCAGACCTTGGAGGACTTATTGCGCTCGTGTGTGATGGACTTTGGGGGCAGTTGGGAGGACCATTTGCACTTGGTGGAGTTCGCCTACAACAACGGCTTTCATTCGGCGATACTGATGGCACCGTTTGAGGCGTTGTACGGTAGGGCGTGCAGGACACCCACCCTTTGGGATGAGGTCGGTGAGACTCAGCTGCTGAGACCCCAGAGAGTTCAGCACGGGGCAGAGTTAGTACGGACTGTCAGACGGAGATTATTAGCAGCACAGGGATCGCCAGAAAAGCTATACTGACCGGAGGCACAGACCCATAGAGTTTGTCGCGGGTGATCATGTTTTCCTTCGTGTTTCACCCTCGAAAGGGGTGAAACGTTTTTGTCTCAGAGGTAAGCTAGCTCCACGGTATATTGGCCCGTTCCAGATTTTGGAAAGGTTGGGAGCTGTAGCTTATCGCCTAGCACTTCTACCATCGTTGACCGGCGTCCACGACATGATGCATGCATCCATGCTGAGGGGTCATGTTCCAGATTCCACACTCATATTATCGGAGGTGTCGGTTTCCGCTCCATTCTGACAGTACTTTTGAGGAGGTATCTGTACAGATTTTGGGTTCCGGGAGCGTCAGCTACGGAACAGGACGATCCGGCTTGTCAGGGTCGGATGACAGGATCATTATGATGCGGAGGCGACCTGGGAGCTCGAGGATATGATCAGAGCTCGTCATCTTCCCTTGTTTATTTGAGATGTGTACGGTTTGTTTTGTACGACATCCGTACCTTCTGTCCCCATTCAGTATTTTGTGCTATATGATTGTACCTAGCACATGGGACAACGAAATTTGGGGACCAAATTTTTATTAGTGGGGGAGAATGTAAAATACCGAAACTCGGAGGGCTATTTGGATAATATTATGAAATTTTAGGGAGAAAAAAATGGTAAAGACTCAAATTAAGGATGATATTGTAATTAACTAAACTCCTTGGGGTTAATTGCAAAGTTTACCACACTTATAAACCTCTTTTTCCTTTCTCCCCTGCCGCAGTCGCCCCCGATCCACTTCCTTCCATTTCTTCTCCGCGAGCCCTAAAACGCAGCCAAGCCGATTTCTTTCCTCTTCTTTCTTCGCGAGCCCTAGCGCCGCCAAGCAACGATTCATCTTCTTCCTCGCGCGCCATGGATCGCAGCCAAGCGCCGATCTCTTCTCCTCCTCTTCATTCGCCCGTAGCCTCCGCCCGATGCCCCGCCGTGAGTACGAGCCATCGTCGCCGAGTGATGAGGAGTGAACGCCGTTGGTTATAGGGGAGAGCCCTCTCGATGATCGCGGCCTTGCTGAAGCAGTTGTCGTGGGTCGAGCGTTGACGCGACTCTTTGCCCTAGTTTCTCTGCTCTGTTGTCGCCGGCGCAATCAGGTAGGGATGTATCTGTTTTGTGCTTGTTGGTTGATGATGATGGTATTAGAATTGGGTAGATCAGAGTATGAGAAGCTATGCTTTGGGTTCTGATTTGGATTTTGGAGTTGAATTCGTTTGTTTTGCTTTCCCTTTCGAATTGGTTCGTTTCTTGTGTGGCTATGATTATCGGTTGTTGGTTTTGAGTCGATTGATGCTTGGATGTTAATCCGGTCGAGCCATCTTGATCGGATTCTGTAGCCATGGATTTGGGTTCTGAGCCTCAGTAAGTGGAGATGTTGTATCGATTTTTTATCAGTTCTATTTTGATGTTTTGATTCTTGAGGATCTGTTCTTGGTTGGCTAATGAGTTGGTTTCAGGGGTTGTGTCAATCTGGACAAGCGAATCAGGGCTGATACGTGTGTTGTGTTGTTGAAGTTGTTTGAGTTGATGTGTCTTGGATCTAGCTCTGGTCTTGCTTCGGCGAGGAGTAGTGAGCCGAGTTCGTGTACCTCTGATGCCAGCAGATTGTATTCTTCCTGTTCTTTCCATTTCTGAACAGCCGATAGGTGTTGGTTGGGTTTGATTTGTTCCGGACTGTTCTTAGCTAGTTATGAGATTTTGGTCTTAGTTGGAGTTGTGATGGATTTTGATTGGGGCTTGGTCTCGGTTAGG
The DNA here is from genome assembly GCA_024364735.1 of Boesenbergia rotunda. Taxonomy (NCBI): domain Eukaryota; kingdom Viridiplantae; phylum Streptophyta; class Magnoliopsida; order Zingiberales; family Zingiberaceae; genus Boesenbergia; species Boesenbergia rotunda. The sequence goes on along the minus strand of JAGFNQ010001305.1, from coordinate 319,703 downwards.
ATATTGATCTTAGTTTTTAAGGTTAAATTGGTTGGGTTAGGTATAGGTTTAGGTTAGACCTAAACTGAACCCAATTTTGATTGGTGGGGATAGCTTAGTTAATAAGAATATAAATAGAAGGGTGCAACTTAGCGAATTTGTGATTGTAGAAGTTAGCTAAGTTGTATTTGTTTTGATGCAGGACGTTGACGTAGATCACGCGCCGCGGATATTATTTCGGACTTCACTCGGAGGCGGGTATCTCTGACTCTTCTTTTAGAATTGTCACAGATATATATATACTTGATAGGCTTGTTTAGCAATAGCGTAATAAATTGTGGCATGACTCTTATATTTGTTTTGTTGATGTTGTTTGTGCCACAATTGACTTGTGATACCTATACCTTTAGGACTTAGGTTATGGTGCATTATCCACGAACCTTGCATATCATGTCGATATAGGTGGACTAGATAGTGGATGCTATTTGACCAGTGTTATGCATCATCGTGCACTGTGCATCACTGTCGAGCAGGGGCCCCTTTTGGGTGAGCTAAGTCGACAGTCATACTAACCTACCCATACGGCCACTCATGGGTTAGTGGTTGACGAAAGTATTGGGTAGTGTGCTCTGTGCTGCTCCGCTCATGTACTCATGGGTTAGTGAATCGAAGCGTGGTAGTAGGCAGATGTCCCTCCTTGCGTTGTCCAGATACCAGGAGATGAGAGGGAGATATCTCTCCCCCATTATATACATGGGATAGGGGTAACACTCAGACAAAGATGTCCTCCACAGATGGCCTTAGGCTGATAGAGACATCGCTAGGATAGGCCTTGGAGTAGGGGTGTTACACCGGCAGCATTCCGTCTACTCGATCGCTCAGGAGTAGTGATGGCAGAGTATGGACGGCAATCACAGCCCTACGTCGGAGGGTGGCCTCCGCTCAGCTTCCTCCCGTACATAGGTGACGATGTCTGACCGACGGCAGGGGTGACCAGACCATGTCATTGCACTTTGTGTGTTCGTTTATTTTTGCCTTACTTGTGCTTGTTTATACTTGATGTTGTATATGATTGACATGAACTTACAGGAGACCCTTATGTCTGGTCTTGGCGACTCTGCTATATTGGTATGGTAGTTCTTATTATTCTCTTGTAGCTCTTCTTATTACTGTCTGTGCACGTACGATTTCGGTAGTCTATTACACTGTTGCTATATTTGACTATCTTGTATATATATGAGGAGATATTCGCTGAGTTCTACGACTCATACCGTTAGCTCCTTGTTTTTATTTCAGGATGACTGACTGGAGCGTGCCCGACAGCCTGTCCCAGTTCGTGTACTTGTCGAGACGTCTTCGAGATTTATCGTCTAATTTGTTGGTAGTATTTTCTATTGTTTTTCTTCCGCTGTTGCTTTTGTGTTGGACTTAGTCACACTATACGGCAGTATAGTTGTACTTTTGTGAGACCGTTATGCTTTGTGTTTTGTCGTAAGTCGGACCGGTCCGCAGTCAGGTATGGTTTACCCGGTTTTATATTATATTCTGTCTTGATCTGAGGCCTGAGGCCATTTTAACTGCGTGGTTATGTTTTATGTGATATGTGTATGTGTGAATTGTCCGCCGGACAGGGGAGGTGCTGTCCGATTTTCTATTGGATCAGCGGCTCCTGGGGTCTCGGAGCGTGACAACCGACCCGGCATCCCGGTTCGGCCCGGCGAACCGGGTCAATGGGCCAACCGGTCCGTTGACCCGGGCCGGTTCCGGGCTGGACCCGGCCCGGGGTCGGGTCTAGATCCAGAAGCTCAGCATAGCAGTGCTTCTAATAGTGTCAATTGGCTGTTGGCCAATTGAGACCCCGAGGCTCAAGTTTTTCGTATTTTCGGCTCAGTTAGTTCACTAAATTTATATTTGTTGATTGGGCCTTCTAAGTCGAACCACACTATCACACTGGGAAACTTGGCCGAATTTTGATATAATTAAAATAATTATATATATAAATAATAGAATAATGATAGGGAGAGTGAAAATGGAAGAATAAAAATCATAGTGAATGATGTGGCATAACGTGGCATGACGTTGCACTTTATATGTAGACGTCCGATTATCGTTTGGACACCATCGGCGGCCTTCGGCCGCCACCCCGAATCAAACTATACCTTGAGGGGCACGGTGAACCCGTCGGATATCGTGCATGCAAGGTGCCACGTCATTCATTATAATTTTCACTCTTTCATTTTCACTCTCTCAATCATTATTCTAAAGAATATTTCCATCCGAAAATAAAGAAACCAGACCGGTGAACCGGGCCCAAATTGGAACGTCGTGGTCTCACACACTTAGTCAATTCTATTAGTTGTCCGAATTCTTTTTTAAAGAAAAACTTTTCTTTTTCAATCCGACCTAATTGCAATTTGCAAAAGCAAAGAGTTTGGTTTCAGTAATCTACCAACCAATACGCAGACTTGGACTCTGTCTTCGTCAATTTAAACTAATCGAATCAACTTCCCAAGATTGACCACAAGTACAGGGAAAATTTATGACTAATCCAACAACGAATGAAATTAATTGCATGAGGATCCTTCATATAAGTGACGCATATGTTTGTATTAAGTGCTACATGAGTTTTGATAATATTATTCCCAGAATATATATATATATATATATATATATATATATATATATATATATATATATATATATATATATATATATATATATATTATATATATATATATATATATATATATATATTTATTTTGGTTTTGGGCAAAACAGACAGATAAAGTTAATATACTTTTTATTTAATTATTACAGTTATAAACTGTGACTTTTATTTAGTTATAGCAGTTATATTCATTTAAACTAACGAAGAAAAATGAATTAAAATACAATTATTTTCATATAATTGCTAAACTATCATTATTTTATTTATAATAAATGATAATTATATATGAATGTACCTTCAAATAAAATTTATATAATAGTTCTATAATTCGGACCTTGAGTTAGAAGGGAAGAGTGGTGTGTCCCAGCACTGCTCCCATTCACATTTACTCGGTCCTCTGTCTTGCTTATAAAAAAAGTAGTTGCAAGCCTTTAGAATCATCAGAGGCACACAATTCGCGACAGTAAATTCCGCATCAATTCCTCACTTAACTCAAGAAGTTCAAGAGCAGATTCTACTATATCAAGATGGTTCTGGTGAGCACACTGCAGCTCTGTATACGGCAGACGCCAAGAAGCAGATTCTCTTTTTGGTTTAGTTACTGATTGAGTCTCTGTAACTTTTTTTCAGCAAAAGATGGTGATGAGGCTGTCGATGGCAGACGCCAAGAAGCGTACCAAGGCTCTCCGAACGGCTGTCAGTGTACATGGTGCGTACTTATAATCATTTCCTTATTCTTTGCTCTGCTTCTCAATTCGTACGTTGTAATCGATGATCATGCCTGGTTTGTTGCATGCATGCAGGCGTTGTATCGGTGAAGCTGGAAGACGATAAGATTGTTGTGGTGGGAGATGGAGTTGACTCGGTGAATCTAACGAAGGTGATGAGGAAGAAGATGGGCAGTTACGTGGAGCTCCTCAGCGTGGCAGAGGAAGAGGAAGCGAAGAAGGAAGAGAACACGAGCGTGGAAGCAGTAGTGAGTTGGCCCAACCATGTCAGTTTCGTGCCCCAATATATTTACTCCATTCCGGAGGAGCCATGGTCCCGGGGATCAGGTTGCCTCATACTGTAGAGTTTAAAGGACGTACAACCTTAATTATACGTTGGCAATATAATTATAGTACAACCTTAATTATAGTAGTATATATTTGTGGATCATTTCAATTATCTATAGAATTGCTGATCGATATTATATGTGGCAGAACAATATCCTCTATTCCTCTTTGTTTCCTAGATTTGTTCGGTTGTTATGCGGTAAGGTACAAAATGAACTCACTTCAATTAAAAGCAAATAGCTGATCAGCTTTTTTGTCTTGCTAATAATGAATCTGACTTCGATACCATATGAGAATTTATTAGTTCAATCTAATCTTAAATACCAACACATTAAACTTCAGTGAATGAGAGTTGGATATATGGGAGATCATATTATATATACAGTTTTGTCCTTTTTTTTCTTTAACAATCAATGATTACATAGAAATGTAATGATCTTTTCGTCGCCATTAATATAAATGGTTCGTCCCGACAAGGGCTGCTCGCACTATTTTGTATCTAAGAAAATTTAGGTTCAAACTTGGTTCATCCTTAAAGATCGGATCAACACCAAGGAGCCAATTATATCATTGTGTTTCTGTAGGGATACACTAAAATGGGATAGTTTGATCTAACAAACCTGATGGAGACTCCCTTGGAGCAATGCGTCGCGATACTAAAGCACAAAAGAGCTGCAGAGTAGGCGCTGCCCTTCTAATTGGGCTTAATACTGTCAAATTGGCTGCTGACCGGCTCAATTGAGTCCTGGAGGCTCAGTTTTTTTAGTATTGTAGGCTCAATTAATTCACTAGCCGATGTTGATCGGGTGGTCAGACAACACAGTCACTCGAAACTTGGACGAATTAAAAAAGAAATAGATATTCATAAAATAATAATAATAATAATAATAAATATTCCATCCCGTACGTAGAGAAAACCCGACCGGTTTGACGACAATCGGGTCCAAATTGGAATCGCGTGGTTTAACGGCTTCCTCTTGTCAATTCTGCAAGTTGCCCGAATTGTTTTTTTAATGAAAGACTTTTCTTTTTCAAACCTACTTACTTGCAATTTGCAAACGCGTAGTGTTTGGTTTCTGTAGTCTATCGAGACTTGGATTGTGTTTTCGTCATACTAGAATAAAATAATTATAGTATGTTATATTTTTATATGATTATCGTAGAAAACAAAATTAATTATCTAAAATGCTACTGAATATATTTGCCTTCTAGATGACCTTGCATTTCCAAGAAACGAGTGGCGTGAACCAGCACGTTGACATTACTCGGTCCTCTGCCTTGCTTATAAAAAAAAAAAGAGTAGTTGCGAGACTTTAGAATCATCAGACGCACACAATCCGCGTCAGGATATTCCGCTTCAAGTAGTTAAAGAGCAGATACTACTATTTCAAAATGCTTCGGGTGAGTAGTACTGTAGACTGCATCTCCTCTGTATACGGAATAGTTAATTTCTTCTTCTCTTCTCTTCTCGGTTTAGTTACTGCATGATTGAGTCTCTGTAACCTTTTTCAGCAAAAGATGGTGTTGAGGCTGGCGATGGCAGACGACAAAAAGCGTGCCAAGGCTCTCCGAACTGCTGTCAGCATGCATGGTGCGTACGTACTTGTAACCACTTCCTCTTGTTTGCTCTGCTTTTCAATTCGTAGGTTGTAATTGATCGAGCCTGGTTTGCTGCATGCATGCAGGCGTTGTATCGGTGAAGCTGGAAGACGATAAGATTGTTGTGGTGGGAGATGGAGTTGACTCGGTGAATCTAACGAAGGTGATGCGGAAGAAGATGGGCAGCTACGTGGAGCTCCTCAGCGTGGCAGAGGAGAAAAAGGAAAAGAACACGAGCGGCAAAGCAGCAGTGAGTTGGCCCAACCATGTCAGTTTCGGGCCCCAATATGCTTACGCCATTCCGGAGGAGCCATCAGGTTGCATAATACTCTAGAGTTTAAAGGCCGTAGAACCCTAATTATAGTAGTATATATTTGTGGATCATCTCGATTATACAATTATATATAGAATTGCTGATATCAGATGTGGCAGAAGATATAATATGCTCTTTGTTTCATAGATTTGTTCGGTTGTTATGTACCGGAAGGTGCAAAATGAACTCACTTCAGTGCTAGGTTTGTCTTGATAATGAATCTGACTATTAAAAATCCCGCAAAGTTCTTATATGCTCTGGTGGTTACACGACCACCAAGATTTTAATTTTTTATATTTGCTAGAGTTTTTTTTAATTATTATTATTATTATTATTATTATATATACACCCTCACCAAACATGGGAAGGGCCCATGACAATAAAAACCTATCATCCCTCCGTAAAGACCCACAACAAATTAAAACAATCGAGGCATAAATCACAATGACTTGGAACAATTTGAGGTCTCTCTCAATATTCAACTCCATGTCTTGTAAACAAAGTTAAAGGTTTCCACATCACCATGGAAAATTGGCCATTTTTTTTTGGTATCAAAGGGGCCCAAAAAGGCCTAGTTTTTATTAATAATCTGTACAGGTAGATTTTCTTGCGGTATATTTTTTTTAATATCATAATTTTTACGTAACACAGTCACAAATAATTATAAGGATGCCTCTTCGCGGACAGTGAGTTAACTACAAATCAACAGCAAATTAGTGTTGCTTACCATGCATAATTGATGGATATTATTACTACCTTCACTGTGCCAAGACAAAGTATATATATATATATATTCGCAAAGAACAAACTGTGCCAAGGGTGGCAGTAAAATAAATCGCTTCATTTATTTATTTGTGGAAATTATTCTGAAGGAAAATATATCAACCAGACAACCAAACCCCATGACTTTATTTTCACAACATCAGTGTCCATCGTCCCCGTACGTTAGCCATAGCATCTGAATTTGTAGCTCCCGTGATTTATTTCATCTGTGTTAATCCTGAGACGGATTACCAGGAGCGCTAGGACGAGCGAATTGTCTTTTTTGCCATCTTTATTTATGCAACGCATCAAAAGCCTTCGGTATGTCGCAGTGATGATTAAAATATCCACTCCCTGAAGAATGCAAAAATCCACTGGCCAGGGATGGGAAGACCCGTAGGGTCTCGGGCCTAGAGGGTTGTCTGCGAGGACCATAAAGGTCGAGATCACTACATAATTAATCTGCCAACTAAGTATCAACACCCAGCAATCGCCGTTTAGCGATTGACAAAACTGATTTACAGGTTTCATTTGCCTTAGTTTATCATGACGCGGTGAATGACGTGACCAGGATGATGAAGAGAGCCGACGCTCTTTTAGCATGGGGTAGCAGAATTTTCGCCGCAACAGGAATCGATCAATTATAATAGTTTCTGATCAAACTGGTAAACTTAATCTTTGGTGACATATATGGCTTTGAATTTTCAAGTCAAAACTCATGCTTATATCTTAGTCAAGATCTTATTATGTTATTGGAGATCGATCGTAGAGATCGGATATACTTCAAGATCTATACTCTTTCATGGATTCTAATCAAAGTCTTCCATTGCAAGGATTTGTTAGGTTCATATCAACGTTACGCAGATAATGACATCCAACTCGCTATGATATAATTAAGTTGACAAGGATTAATCAAATTTTTGCAAATTTTATAATAATATTTACAAAAATTAAATTTTGATTAAAATAATTTGGTGCTGCATGTGTGGTCAGAATTGTGTTAGGCTAAGCACTCGCAACCCTAATGCAACGGGTAAGTTGGAAATTAAGTTCTTTTATTTACCTAAACACAATCAGCGAAGATCAAACTATATATATATATATATATATATATATATATATATATATATATATATATATATATATATATATATATATATATAGTTCAGGAAAGAATCGATGCAGGCGGCTAGTCACCAAGAATCCAACCCACGAGGACGATGACGAGACGGGAAAAGCTCTTACCCTCCGAGATTAACATGAGCGTTAATGGGAACACACCGGAGATTGTCCGGCGGAGCCCATTCCGATGCTCAAGTCAGTACGAGAGTCTCTGAGAGAGAAAGAATCAAGGAGAAGTGTGAGTAAGATGAGCGTAACACCCTTACTTGGGGGGTTAGAATACCTTTAATACTTGAGGCGGCAGTCACACGTGTACGTCCGCACGTTCTTCTCCACGTCCCCCCAATATCGGTTACTAGATAATCCTTGTAACGGTCTTTACAGCAATTAAATCCAGGTCGTTGCGATAATTAAGACTTTAATGGCCGCATATCATGGGTCATGATTATCCCATAATTGTTGGTAGTAATTATCCGTAGATCCGCAAAAAAAGGGGGTCGGACGGTTACTTGAGGTCGGGCTACCGGATAGGATGATCTTTGGGCTCCGCTACCTCGAGGTGATCTCGGGGTCCTTTGGTGGGGGAGGGGCCCAGGTGTTTGTCTTCTAGAGGTGATCTCGGGGACCTAACCTCCCGAGGTGATCTCAGACATATGTCTTCCTGGGGTAATCTCAAGAGTAGGCCTGCCCGAGGTGGTCTCGAGAGTCTACTTTCCCGAGGGGGTTTCGGGAGTCAAAGAGAAACAGAGAGAGTCGTTCAAACTCGGTGGATCTTGTCATATAGCTTCTTCAATTCACGTGTCAACCACGGGGTGCTCAACCCCATCACAAGTCCCTCCTTTCAAGTCTAATAGAAGGAAGTGTGGTTGACTGATTAGACTAGTGGTGTAATGAAGAAGCTATGCCGCGGCGGGTTAAGATACCCATTACTACTTCATTGGTGGCGCGTCGGGTCCGAGGAATCGAAACATTCGTCCCTAGGTCCGAGGCAATCCCTTTTTGAAATAGTCCTCCAAAAAGGCTTTTGCGAATTTTGAGGTACAGCAATGATAGTCGTCCATCACCTATAAAAGCGCATGGAGCCCTTTAATGGCGACAAAACCCCCTCGCGAATACGCCTTTGCCACGTGGCCTATCTTCACTCCTCGCGATCTCCTGCAAACATGCGCTGTAGGCTCACATCAAACGATTGCTTAGACAGTGGTGACACCTCGATATGGCTCTCCCTTACCGTCTTTACGTCTTGCCCCCATTGTACACACGCAGGCGGCTTCCTCACTATAAAAAGGGGAGGCGAAGACATTCGTCTGCCCTCCTACATCATCACTTAACAAATATCATCCTCGTCTTCCTCCTTAGGATTCCTTCTCACGCGTAAGTCTTCTTCTTCATTCTCGTCTTCTTCCTTAGGAACCATGGGTAAGGAGAGCAAGAAAGACCAGGGTAAGAGGGGGGTTCTAGAGAAGGGATACCAAGCGGAGTGGTATGAGTCCACAACTTCTAGGGTGAGGCCGGAGACTCTACAAGCAGTCTGTGAGGCCTATGGCATTCCGACCGAGATGACGGTGGTGATCCCTAAGGTGGACCAATCGCCTGTAGAACCTTCTCTAGACTTCTTTACCTTCTTCCTAAAAACTTATGGCCCGGTCGTGCTGCGAAACTAAAGACCCCTCGGGAGCCGATCGGGACAAAGAAAGAATGAAAGATGTGAGGAGTCAGAGGGAGATCGAAAAGCTTGAAGATGATATATGCCCCTCCCATCTGAGCGAAAGCATTGGGAGCCATTTGGTGAAGAGGAATATCGAAATAGGATGCTATGTTCATGGAAAAAAGGAGGGATAAGGAAACGGAGTCCTAACTCCATCTGCCCTAGGAAAAAGGTCGACATGCCTGCAGGAGGCTCCACCGGCGTCTGGCCCACCCTAGGGATAACCACCGTCATCTCGGTCAGGATGCCGTCGGCCTCGGTGATCACTTGCAGGGCCTCCGTCTTCACTATCGAAAAGACGGACTCATACCATTCTGCCCGATAGTCTTCCATGGTTCCTAAGGGGGGAGACAAGGAGACAGACTACTTACACCAATGAAGCCTTACGGGAGAAGAGGAAGATAAAGTGCACCCAGTCGCAGAGCCATAAGTGGGCCTAACGTCACCATCTTCCCCTCTTATACCCAGGAAGCTACTTGTCTGGGCACAATGGGGAAGAGGCACACGGAAAGCGAGAAACCGCCGCACCCAGACAGTCGCCTGACGTGAGCCAGCTACCGCGGCACACATCAGTAAGAATTCGGCGAGGTGGCCGTTGGAACACGTGGCGAAGAAGCCTTCGCGGAGGCACCTTGTCTCCGTCAAATAAAGCGCCAGGTGCCTTTATGGCGGAGAGACAGACATCGTCGTAGAAGTCATTTTGGAAAGGGTGAAACCAAAAGGAAGATTTCTCGGAACTGGGGACGGAGATTATAATTCGAAGGTCCCTTATAGCTATTGAAGGAGCAGGTATGGACACCGAGTCCCGCTGGAACTCCGCTTCTTCATCTTCTCGCTAGTCCAATCAGTCAGCTATACTTCCTTCGATCAGACTAGAAGGGAGGGACTTGTGATAGGGTTGGATAGCTCGTGGAAGACACGTGGGATGAAAAAGCTGCGGGACATGACACGTCGGGTCGAGGTGACCATCCTTCCCGAGCCTCGGGACCCCCTCAAGGAATACGCCCTGGGAGGATAGCCAGAAGACCCTTTCCGGGACCCCCCCCCCCCCCCCCCCCCGAGGGGTGGGGTCCCGAGAGCGCCTCGGGCATTCTAGCGCCCGAGCTCACCCGGGTCAGAAGGCCCTGAGCTCACCTCGGGGTAGCAGATCCCGATTTAGCTTCGACCTCAAGCAATGATCCTCCTCCTACCCCCTTTTTTACGGACCTGTGGATAAGTCTCCCCGTCGTAAGGAGTCATCATGACTTTTAAATGTCACAACGGGCCGAAGCGTAATAATGGCGCAGACCGTTTCAAAAGTCATCTACTAACCGCCGAAAGAAGGGGGACGTGGCATAAATTACGGAGACGTGACACTAAACGAGGAGATGCGCCCAGTCTACAGCCCCTCAGTATAAAAGGTAGTCCAACCCCTCCGGTAAGGGGGTTACGCTCTCTCAACTTTACACTCATTTTCCTTTCCTGCTGCCTCTACTCTCCATCAATTCACTGATTTGAGCGTCGGAGTGGACTCCGTCGGACCCCTTTTGGCGTGTCCCCTAACGCTCGTGTTAACCTCGCAGGGCATTGAGTTCCTCCCCGCCACAGCGACTTCCACGTGGGTAGAACCCCGATGACTGGACATCGCCGTCGACTTCTTACAGAACAATATTCATATCTAAATATAATCCAAAAATTTATATCACTATATACATGACTCTTAGTCATCCATATAGGAGTAGACAATTTCGCTTAATTTATTTCTTATTTCATGGTATTGAGATTTATTATAATACGGATTCTTAATTGATAACTAAAATATAAAAAGTAAATGCTAATAATTTAAGTTGATATTTTGCTTCAATTAATCAAATTGTAAGGATGTATATAAACTTGTGACCTTAGAAATAGAAATTTCAGAAACATTAATGAAAGTTTGATGCTCAATGTAAAATAACTCACTATTTCATAAAATATTTCATGAAGAAGAAATTCATTTTTTTCTCCAATTATGGATCTTCATTTAAGATTATCTTTTTTATCTACCGCATTACACAATATTCACATTCAATGCCACTATTTTATTTTAGATTACTTTAATAAAATTGAAAAAATAAGACAATTAATCACAATCCAAATAATAACAACTATAAATTGATACCTAAATACATAGCCACAATACAATACGTACGGTCAATTATTTAAAATCTAATATATCCTTTTGAAATATCTCTCGACACACTGTGCATCAAAAGACCTAGCCTTGTTGCCTCCATCAAGAAGACCTGATCACTAGTAGAAAATAGAAATAAGAAGCATCAGAAATATATTGGTCGATCATATAAAAAAACAAAAAGGAAAAGTTATCCTATGGCCTAAAGATCAAGAAAAACACGTGAACATAGAAGTTGCAGTAGTTGAAATAGCATTTCACTATTTTCTTGAAGCTCATGCCTGAAAAACTTGAATAAATCTATCCAATGCTAGATCGCTGGGGCGGGGATGGTGGCAGTAGGATGCAGGAGGTGAGATCTGGAGGTAAAGGGAACTCACCGTCGCAGATGGATCGTCAAACCCCTTTCCTCTAGCGAAACTTTAAACCGTGGAAAAATATTTAAAAAATGTTTTAATCTGTTCAAACTTGTTACTTCCCTTTTTAGAGATATTAACTTTATTTTAACATAGTTTTTTTTTATCCTCGAAATTAAATACTGTGGTCTAACTAAACAAAATGCATGAGACATAGAATAATAAATGATCGAAATATATAGACTTGTATTCTATTTTTCATTCAAACTTTTATTTAAGTTTGATAACATTCAAAACAAAAGAAGCATCTTCTGTCATAAAAAATAAGTAATATAATAATAAACCTCTAATAGAAGGATTTGTACTTTCACAAGATATAAGCGAATAAAAACGAAAGAAATTACAATCCAAATTACTAATCTTATAACTACATCGTCACGAACGAGATATCAAAATTACACAAAGATATTTCTTTTCCTTTTTTTTTTCTTTTCTAGCTCTAGCAGTTATACGGCGACCAAGATATTTTCATATATTTTGCTATTTTTTAAAAAATTATTATTATTTTATTATATATATCTTCCCATATCCCTCGTCAAAAGGAGAGGATCCACAACAATAAAAATCTATCGTCCCTAACTGTACAATTAATTCTCTCGCGGTTAAAAAATAATAATAATAACAATATCTTGATTTGTAACACAGTCACATCTGTCATTCTTAGGGAGTATTTCGGAAAGCTTCTGTTACCTATTTTTTAAATTCTGACTACACAGAATCACTTTTGAGTGTTTGGGAAGGTTAGATTCTGTTTTAGCTTCTGTTACTTTTGCTCAGAAGTTAGAAGCAAGAATTTGATGCTTCTACCTGCTTCTACTTTTTTATTTATGATATAATATTAAAAAATAATATTTATATCCTTAAATAATATAACATTTTACCTGATTGTGACTTGACCTAATTTTATCTCCTCATTCATTCATGTCACTTCCCAAATCGACGAAGGAGATAAAATTATATTATATATATATATATATATATATATATATATATATATTATATAAATATTATATTATATTCATATCATTCATTCACGTACATTTTCAGAATTATATATATATATATATATATATATATATATATATATATATATATATATATATATATTATATTTATATAAATTATATTATTTTTTATTTTTTATTAATTTTATATATTTTTTCAAATATTCAAATTATAAAAAAATTAATTTTAATACTATATTTAAAATATAATAATAATTATATCACTATTTAAAATATAATAATAATTACGTGAACAAATTATTGATAGTATCGAAATTATATTTAAATAATTAAAAAATAATTAATTTATATAGTTTAAGAATATTATTGTCATTTAATTAAAAATTAAGCTTGGAAGCAATTATTCTTTCAAATACTCAAACTTTATCTTATATCAACTTTTAGCTTCTATTTTCAAACACTGTTTACTTTAGCTTCTTATTAACTTCAAGATAATCACTACAAGAATCACTTTTCAAAAAATAAGTAGAAGCTCTCCCAAATATTTCCTTAATTAAACCAAAAGAGGGATCATAAGACCCAACTTAACTAATAATTATAAGGATGCCTCTTCGCGGACAGTGATTTAACTGCAAATCAACAGCTTATTAGTCTTGCTAACCATAATTGGTGGATATATTACCTACCTTAACTGTTCCAAGAGAAACTATATAATTTTTTCTCAAGGACAAACTGTGCCAAAAATAGATCGCTTTCGTTGATTTATTTGTGGAAGTTACGCTGCAGGAAAATATATCAACCACCCCCATGGCTTTATTTATGCAATGCATCAAAAATCTTGCGTATGTAGTGATCATTAATTAAATGATCGGCTTTAGTTAATCAACTAATTAATCTACCAATTAACCAAGTAAGTATCAACAGCCAGTAAACGCCATTTAGCGATAGCCAGAACTGATTTACAGGTTTCATTTGTTAGAGGTTTTTTCTCACTTGTATCTCCTCGGTATTTAACTTAGTCGATTTATGACCGTCGGATCTTCATGGAGGTTGCTTTCGGAGGAAGCAAACTGATTAGTTTACGTCGAGGCTAGTGTTTGACACTATCTCCGTAAAACGATATTGCTCCGCTATTGGTGCTCACGGATAGCAGCAATTCGTTTCCAAGATACAACGACGTCGTCTCGGAATAGTAGCACTTCAAATTCCGAGACTGACGAACCTTTTCGTTGGCTTTTTGGACTCAGAAGATGGATGAGCGCAAATACTTTAGATTGCAAGACTTGAATGAATGAAATGATCTAGTGGAGTGATCTATTTATATTCAATGAAGAGGTAAGTACCCTTTGGTTCGGACAAATCTGGACCGTTCATAACGAAAGGGTATAACCCTTTAAAGGTCTTTTAATCTTGTCCCTTGATATGAAGAGTTATAACTCTTCAGATCCCATCTTGATCTCAGCTACCATATTAGAACATTTAATCCGACGCCTCAGATCCATCCTCCCTCTTCACAGTCAGATTTGAATCCGACGCTCCAGATTGCACCAGCCTGCGATCTGTCCATATCTTTGATCCAACGCTCCAGATCGCATATTCCTGCGATCTGTCCAGATCTTTGATCCGACGGCCACCATCTATTCGCCCAATCTAGTCATCGTTCTCTACACAGCCACGTGCCACATAGGCGCTGCCTCATCACCGACATGCCACGTGGCGCCACCTGATCATGACACGCCACACCGACATGCCACGTGACGTCACCTGATCACGACACGTCATCGCCACGTGCAGCATAAATTAAAGCTCCTCGCGACAATGCATACGTGCGAAGTGCAAAGTGCGCCAACAAAGCGCCCATTGCGTGCGTGGCGGGTGGCGGGCTCGCAGGTGCGAGCACCCGCTCGCCCAAGGGTAGAGACCTCTTGTACTTTTGTATTAACAACATTTGCACAAGAACACATATAAGGAAACACTGGCTCTCGCCGGTTAGCAATATGAGACTAAAAGCCCCATCTTTTTCCTTAATGTTCATTTGAGCGTATCTTTGAACAATTAATTTCTCATTCACCCTTAATCGGTTTTGAGTAAATAAATAGTCCAGATTTATCTACGCGAAACGTAGATTTCGATTTTGAAGTCAAACTTGACTTTCAACGATCAATGGTATCAAAATTTTGCTTTACAAAATCGTATCCAACAATCCCCACATGAATGGAAATTAATGCATGTATGCATGCTGACACTTTACAAGAGTCCAATCGATAATTCAATGCATCAGGAAAGGTAGCTTGTGGCTTTGAACCTTCCGTAGTGGAATGCTATCGAGCATACTAGGCTGCGCAGTGAACGTGATATCTTGAACTGCTCAGCTGTTGGTGTATACTAAGGCAATAACACCCACACAAAGACTTATCTCACCCACTTTTAGTTCTCATGGTTGGTTCCGTTTCGGCCATGGACACCATCTTGGATTCATGAGTGTTTCATTGAAGCGGCCTGTCTTCACACTCAAATAGGTAACACTTCTATCAAGAGTATCCTACCATACTCCACCTTAAAGGTATAGAAGTCATTAAAAGCATAAGTTTATCCTCACTACATGTGGTAGGACAGCACCAAATCATCCTAGGATTGGGATAGTAGAGATAATTATTTCTCTTGAGTTGTTACACAACTTCTGTAATTTCGTTGTCCCATTGAACCAAGATCTTGGGATCTCCAGTCAACAAGGTTGGGTTACCGCTACAGTCGTTTTTAGTTGTAGATTTTCAATCTCATTCGTCTTGATGAGCAGTATACTTGATCTCGATTTAGCCCTTCGTTAGGGGATCTGCCAAATTATCCTTAGATTTGACATAATCGATTGCAATCACTCCGTTCGAGATCAACTGCCTAATGGTATTATGTCGACGACGTATATGTCGTGACTTACCATTATACATACTACTATGTGCCCTTTCAATTGCCGATTGACTATCACAGTGGATAAGTACGGCGAGCACAGATTTTGTCCAGCTCGGAATATCTTCCAAGAAATTTCGCAGTCATTCAGCTTCTTCAGCTGCTTTATCAAGTGCTATAAACTCGGATTCCATTGTTGATCAAGCTATGCATGTTTGCTTAGTGGATTTCCAAGATACTACTCCTCCACCGATCGTGAATACATATCCACTAGTGGATTTGGAGTCTTTTGTATTAGAGATCCAATTAGCATCACAATATCCCTCCAAGACTGCGGGATACCTTCCACAATGTAATTCGTAGTTCATAGTATATTTTAAATATCTAAGAACTCGCATCAGTGCTTTCCAATGGGTGTCGTTTGGATTGCTCGTAAAACGACACAATTTGTTGACCACACAGACAATATCCGGACGAGTACAGTTTGTGAGATACATCAAACTGCCAATTATCCGGGAATATTCCAATTGCGATATGGGTTCACCATAATTTTTCGCTAAGTGTTGACTTAAATTCATAGGTGTTTTTACAGTAGAGAGATTGTATGCATTGAATCTTTTCAATACTGACTCTACATAATGGGATTGTATTAAAACTATCTCATCGGACGTCCTGAGAATTTTAATTCCCAATATGACATCTACTAGACCCATATCTTTCATGTCGAAACTATTGGTCAACATTTTCTTAGTACTCATGATGATATCATGATTACTTCTCATTATGAGCATGTCATCTACGTATAAACAGACGATTACATAACTTTCAAGTGTGCTTTTGACATAAATGCATTTGTCACATTCATTTATTCTGAATTTGTTTAACAGCATTATTTTGTCAAATTTTTTGTGTCATTGCTTTGGTGCCTGTTTAAGTCCGTACAATGACTTAACAAGTCGACACACCTTTCCCTGATCAGTTCCAGGAGCTATGAACCCCTCGGGTTGCTCCATGTAGATTTCTTCTTCCAACTCACCATTTAAGAACGCAGTCTTAACATCTATTTGGTGTATTTCTGTCACGCCCCGAGACCCAGGAGCCGCTGATCCAATAGAAAATCGGACAGCACCTCCCCTGTCCGACGGACAATTTACACATACACACAGATAATATAACACAACCACGCAGTTTAAAGGGCCTCAGGCCTCAGATATATGCAAAAACAACAGTTATATGATTATAACTATCGAAAAACCAAATCCGAACTCACCTGAGCTGCCAGGGGGCAGGATCAAAACCAAAATCGAACGAAGTCCAACATAGGACTCAAAAGTACAATACCATCCAATAAAACGTGCATACATGGTTAAAACATCACAACGGAAGCATAGGAATACTACAGGGTCCATAACAAAACAACGAAAAACCAAAAAGAGCTCCTCTGGAGCTGGGGACTGGCGGCTCGGGATCTCCTCGCAGACATAAACCTGAAATAAACATACATGGCAACGGGGTGAGTCCATAGCTCAGCGAATACCCAACAGATATGCATAGAAGGTTATACCAACACTAAGAGTTCAGCTAATACAGACTCATATCAACAGTAGGGAAAGACTAGTACTGAACATACTGAGGTAGATACATACCTGAATCCATCTAACCTGGAAAGAGGGTAATAAATACCAAATGGAACAACAATAGACATATAAGCAGGATAACAAGTCTCCAGTATATGCAATGTCAAACAAGTGCAAGAATCAAGTGCAGCAAACAATGCACGATGCAAAGTATGCACATGGTGCAATGACATGTGTCACCCCCTAGTCCCAGTCAGGATATCGTCCACGACGTCCGCGTGGGTAGAGCTGTGACAACCTGTACCCAGTCAGGACATGGTCCACAACGTCCGCGTGGGTCAGCATGCAATAATGCAAGGATGGTGCATGCCCCAAACATATAAAGCTCCCTGATGCAATGACATGTGTCACCCCTAGTCCCAGTCAGGATCGCCCACAACGTCCGCGTGGGTAGAGCTGTGACAACCTGTACCCAGTCAGGACATCGTCCACAACGTCCACGTGGGTCAGCATGCAATAATGCAGAGATGGTGTATGCTAGATACACATACCTCCCTCCCAAGTCCCCAGTATACTAAGTCTCAGTCTGAAATCCTATAACAGGAAATACAGGTAACCTACAAGGTATATTGACCGGAACACTACCAATCCCTCAAGATCAAATGCAGGAGACAATACCACGATCTCTAGCATACAAATGGATATGACAATACCTGAGACTGTATTGAACTAACAGCAGAATAACTCAGGGATGAACAACAAGTATCCAGAACTGGCATAATAAACAGGGATAAACAACAATATCCAGAACAGACATAATAACCAGGGATATCGTAGAATCTTACTGCTATCTATAACATTCTATGCATAACAAAATGACAATATCAAGATAGATAAGTCAAAGGGTACCCGCCTCCAAAAGTAGTAGTCCGTATCAAAAGGGGAGAACCACCCGTCCAATATAATCCGCAACCGTAAAGCAAATCAAATCCCTGTATCAGGGATAGATTTAAATTAGCTATTACAAAAATAACAACTAACTAATTAATCCCTAATCCGTTCTAGGGTTAACTTCATCCGTTCTTTTCTATTCAATTACCCTTATTAACTGGAAAGATTTCTAATTACTCATCAATTAGTTTCAATCCTAATTTCGCATTCATCATACAGTTTCAGATTAGAATCCTCCGCAGGAAACATTAACTCAACAAGTTTCCCTCAATCCTAAGTAGCATAATTAACTACACCGTAATTTAGGTTTCTTATGTGATTTAAATCAACATAACCTCTAAGAACATATCATGGTCAACTAAAAGGAACACTTAGCAAGCATTCCATCAGGGGTTCACAGTAGAAGACTGAATCAAACTAATTCACGGTATCGCAAAGAAGAATTCAAGAACAGAACCTAACCCCAGAATTTCCAGCAGAGGGAATAAACTCCAATCAGAAACGATCCAGCAACCCGAATTTGTACAGGGAGACACTAGCAAATTCAAGATCCATTTTACACCCACAATAGCTCAAAACAATCACTGATCCAAGAACATTTCAGTAGGAAATGGGTTTGAAGTCCTCACCTAGCTGCCGGTGAATCTTCCCTGCACTAAATCTGGTGACCCAACAACAAGGGAGGGAAACTAACCAATCTCTAATACCGATTAGTGCTTGCAACCCCTGTAAACTCCAATTCGCCAGGACCTGATGAATCTGAGCCCAAGAAGGTCTCCACAGCAAGAGCTCCCAATCCCACGGTGAGATGGCACACAGAAGGACTGAAACCCAACCTCGGATCCCAGCCTGAACGCAGGGCTCGACTCCGCTAGAACACGCGAGGAGAGGAGGAGAAAAAATTCAGCTAATTCCGCTGCGAGCTAGGGCTCCTCGGCGTCGACTTCAAATGGTGAAGAGAAACCCAAGCGGAGACTCGCGTGCGCCAAGTTGGGGTCGGCAGCAAGAGGAGAGAGTCTC
Organism: Boesenbergia rotunda; assembly: GCA_024364735.1. Taxonomy (NCBI): domain Eukaryota; kingdom Viridiplantae; phylum Streptophyta; class Magnoliopsida; order Zingiberales; family Zingiberaceae; genus Boesenbergia; species Boesenbergia rotunda. The sequence continues at coordinate 300,512 of JAGFNQ010001305.1, read as the reverse complement.
ACCGGGTCGACCTTTAGCAGTGATTCCGGCTACGGTTCGTCGGCTCCGATGAGACGGCGCCGATCGTCGGGTTCGGCGTCGACTGTGGCTAGGCTGCGCTGCGCTAGGGCACGCGAACGGGGAGAAGGAAGAGAGGCGCTGGATCGGGCGTGGATGGAATGCGGCTGCCACACCTAACCCTAACCGGCTTTTTAAATGGCCTTTTTGCATTTTGGTCCAACCCAGTTTCGTCTAATTACAAGACCACCCCTAGGGTTCAAATTGATTACAAGTTAGTCCTTATAAATGTTTGGTTAATTACATTTTGATCCCTAAGTTTGTCTCCGAGGGCTCGAAAGCCCCGAAACTTTAGGAAATTTTTCCCGAAGAATTTTCCAGGGTGAGATAAACGTGTCGGATTTTACAATTTCAAGGTCATACAATACTGCAATGGCTATCAACACTCGTATGGACGTAATCCTTGTCACTGGTAGGTATCGAAGTAATCAAGGCCTTCCTTTTGCTTGTACCCTTTAACTACAAGTCTGGTCTTATACTTGTCAATCTATCCATCAGCTTTATACTTGCATTTTAGTATCCACTTACAACCTAATAGTTTAGTACCAGAAGGAAGGTCTACTAATTCTCAAGTATGGTTATTCATGATGGACTTGATTTCACTATTGACAGCTTCTTTCCACAATGGGCCGTCGGGACCAGAGAGAGCTTCGCTTAGTGTTCTTGGCTCCATTTTTTACATGAATGTCATGAAATCTGGCCCGAAAGATTTCTCAACTTTAGCCCATTTGCTCCGACGTGGCTCTTCGCTTTGATTGTTAATAGCCCTTTTATGACAACTAAGTTCTGGAACATTATCTTTGTTAGAACTTCTGTTGTCATTATTTTGAACGTTTTCCTTCTTATTTGGAAACACATCTTCAAAAAATATTGCATTCTGGGATTCTATGGTGGTACCCACATGAATATCAGGAATGTCTGACTTATGAATTATGAAGCGATATGCACTACTGTTTTGGACATATCCGACAAATATTGCATCGAACGTTTTAGGTCCGATCTTAACTTGCTGTGGCTTAGGTACTTCGACCTTTGCTAAACACCCCCACACTTTCAAGTATTTGTATGATGGCTCACAGCCTTTCCATAGTTCATATGGTATTTTATCATTTTTCTTATGAGAGATTTTGTTGAGAATGTGGTTTGTTGATAATATGGCTTCCCCCCACAAGTTCTGGGGTAAGCCTGAATTTATCAACAAGGCATGCATCATTTCCTTTAGTGTCCGATTTTTACGTTTGGCAACATCATTCAATTGAGGTGAGTAAGGTGCCATTGTTTGATGGATAATTCCAGATTCTGAACAGAATTCATCAAATGGTGCACCATATTCTCCACCTCTATCGCTATGAATTATTTTAATTCCTTTTTCAAGTTGATTTTCAACTTCTGTTTTATAGGTTCTGAAAGCTTCCAGGTAGGGGTGTAATCGAGCCGAGCCGAGCCGAACAGTATGAGGCTCGAGTTCGGCTCGATTAGCTTTTCCTTAAGCTCGAATTCGGCTCGAGTTCGATTCGAGCTTTAATTCTTAAGCTCGAGTTCGGTTCGTAATAAAATTAAAGAGTTCGTGAAAGGCTCGAGCTCGGCTCGAAAATAGCTCGTTTTAAAGTCAAACGAGCTTAGTTCGAGATTGGCTTGTTAAGGTTAATCGATCTCGAGTTCGAGCTCGTTAAGCACATAATCAAGCTCAAGTTCGAGCTCGTTAAGCACATAATCAAGCTCGAGTTCGAGCTCGTTAAGCACATAATCGAGCTCGATTTTGAACTCGTGAAAATCACTTGCAGTACATGAAAATCAATTACAAGACTTACAAATTGTTTGTAAAAACAAATATATAACATACCAGCAACACAAAACTTGAAATGGAGCTGAATCTGTACTTGGAGATGAATTCTAAATGAAATTCTGATAAATTCCAGAACAGTTGTTGGGCATAATGCATAAAATAAGAACGAAGCTATATATCTTAGGGAGTTTAAGATTAGGAAGAACTAGACCAACCAAAGAACTGCATAATCATACGAAACCAAAAAAAACTACACTGTCATCACAGTTAGATACCAGACACATGCTGCCGGAGCAGTTTTAGGTACTCTTTCCGATCAAACTTCAGCACTAAGGGCGCACTCGATCTCTTCTAGTGATCGCCCCTTGGTCTCCACGACATTGCCGGTTATGTAAAGAACAGCAAAAGTGCATACCGCCGCGAATCCCAGATACACTCGGCTGATTCCAAACTGCTGCACCACACTCAGAAAGTAGAGACCGATAACGAAATTGGAAATCTACAACAAAAGGTTGTGTTAATTCAAGCGGCAACTAGGAAAATCGAAATTTTCGAAAAGAATAGGTTTGTGTCGAGTAGAGGAAAGGACTTACCCAATGCATGCCAAGAGACAAAGCCACTACCTTAGCTTTGATCCTAGAGGCAAATATCTCAGGGAAGAGAAGAGCAGGTACAGGGCCAGCGCCAGCGCCCAGCGAAAAGGACAACACATATCTGTCGCGATACAATTTAACGAAGTCGATGTAAAGAATATGATTACGACTCATAAACTTCACATGGTGCAAAAGGAAGAGATGTGCCTACGACCACAAGTGTCCCTGAATAGAGTGCGAATGGCTTCCATGAGAATTGAGAAAGACAAGGAAAGCAGCAACATAGAAGCAGCCTGTAGAAATAGAAATGGCAACACAAAGATATTAGTGTCGGAAACTGATTTCTGAGAGAAACATTTCAAACCTCCCAGAGTTCAACTCAATTTCCTCTATCAGGTATCTTGATGAATTGTCGAAACAAATACTTACTTTTGAGAGTATGCATAGTAATGACGAGCTAAAATATTCAAAGTGTTAGTAGATCAATAAATAGCTTTCGAACTTGAATAAGTAACCTTTAGCCAAAATGATGCAAAATTCTTACACACTATAAAGTCACCGAAAGACCAACTTCAAGCCAAACAGAAATAGGTCGCGCTTAAAGATATCAAATGACATCTTTAAGAGAAAATGAGTACCATTCCAGAAAAGCTTGTTATTAGAAGGCTCTTCCTCCCTCACTTGTCCATTAGAGATGCAACAGCAGTACCTATATAGCATGTTAATAAAGAATCATCGGTTATGCAGTGCGAATAATTCGAACTAGATATTGCTGTGTTTAAATTTAATCTGGTAACTAAAACAGGAAAACATACCAAAAACATTTGATGCGACCAAGCTCACACCAGAATGGATGCATAAAATTATATTTTGATTCATGTTGGAAAGACAAAGAATTGGGTCTCAGAAAAAGATTATTTAGCATTGATTGAATTTGTAAAAAATTTTAAATCCATAGAGTATAATTACCTTTGCTACAAACTGATTAAACAAACACAAATAATAGCAAAATTTCCAACACAACAAGATACAAATGATGCAGTTAATATCCAATCACGCTCATGACAACCTTTAACAAGGAGCAAGGTTTAAATTTATAACTTCGATATTGATTTTGGTCTCTGTTCAAACTAGTAGAGTATCAATGCTGAAGTGTATTGAAACAAAATGTTAAAAGAAGGATCCAGTATTGAGAAAATCTTTGGCATAATACATTCAACAATAGATTGAAACTTACAGCTTTGGATGAACACGCTCCGGAGGGATAAGATGAACCTGAAGGTTGTGCTCAAACACAAGATAATTATTAATCTCATCAGCTACAACCTTGGCAACCCACAAATTATAAACATGTATAAATGTAGTGAAAATGATTTACAAAAGAAACTTGGATGAAAGTTGTAAATCTGGAATAAGATGAACCTGAAGGTTGTGCTCAAACACAAGATAATTATTAATCTCATCAGCTACAACCTTGGCAACCTACAAATTATAAACATGTATAAATGTAGTGAAAATGATTTACAAAAGAAACTTGGATGAAAGTTGCAAATCTGGAAACGAGGAGGGAGGGATCGGCACAGGGGCAGGTTCCGCAGGCGAGAGACGTGAGAGAGGGAGGCGCCGCAGGCGAGAGACGCGACAGAGGGAGGCGCCGCAGGTTAGGGTTCGGAATCGCGAGAGAGGGAGGCGCCGCAAGCGAGAGACGCGACAGAGGGAGGCGCCGCAGGTTAGGGTTCGGAATCGCCGCAGGCGAGACTCGAGAGACACGATAGTCGACAGAGGGAGGCGCCACAGCCCACAGGCGAGAGTCGCGACAGAGGGTCGAGGGAGGCATCGCAGGTTAGGGTTCGGACTTTGGAATCGTGAATCCTTAATATATACATAATATATACATAATATTAAATATAACCTCTTAACAGTTAACATAATATACATATATATTATATATATATATATATATATATATATATATATATATATATATATATATATATAATCTCTTAACAAACACGTTCGTGAATCTCTTAATGAACATGTTCGCGAACCTCTTAATGAACGTGTTCGCGAGCCTATAAACGAACACGTTCGCGAACCTATAAACGAACACGTTCGCGAACCTATAAACGAACACGTTCGCGAGCCTCTAAATGAACATGTTCGCGAGCTCACGAGCCAAATACTGCCAAGCTCGAGCTCGGCTCGATAATGTTTTCGAGCTCGAAATCGAGCTCGAGCACGGCTCATTAACTTAATCGAACGAACTCGAACGAACTTTTTTTCGAACCGAGATCCGAATAGCTCACGAGCGGCTTGACTCATTTGCACCCCTACTTCCAGTTCCAGGGCTTCGTCTTTACTTCTTAAAAGAAAGATATAACAGAACCTCGTGCAGTCATCGTTAAAAGTAATGAAGTACTTTTTACCTCCTCTAGTTTGCACGAATTTCAAGTCACATAGATCACTATGTATTAATTCTAGAGGAGTCGTTGACCTTTCCACCTTTTCACCTTTCCACCGAATGAAAAGGTAGCCTCGTCATTTTCGCTTCCACGCACACTTCGCATTTGTGTGTTTCGTCAACATCGATGTTCGGTAATAAATTTAGTTTGACGAGACGTTTCAGAGTATTATTATTGACATGCCCAAGCCGATCATGCCATAAATTAAAACACTCAACAACATAGTTGGAAACTTTTAATTTATTACTATCAAAATTACGGTGTACAGTCATTACAACCATCTTGAACAAATTTTGTTCTAAATACTCCTTTCCTACGAAGACACCGTTCTTCGTAAGCACAAAGTTGTTGGATTGGAACACTAGTTTAAATCCGGCTTTAACAAGTGCCGATCCAGAAACTAAGTTCTTCCTGATGTCGGGAACATGGAGCACATCAATGAGAGTTAGCTCCTTCCCAGACGTTATTTTTAGAACAACTGTCCCGAGTCCAACAATTGAGGACGTCGTGAAATTGCCCATATAGAGCTTTCTTCCACATATCGGGGTGTACTTGGAGAACATCGCCTTGTCCGAACAGACGTGGCAGGTTGCTCCAGTATCGATCCACCACTGCTTCGGGTTGTCCACCAAATTGGCTTCGAACACGACCGCAGTGAGATCCAGAGCGCTGAGATCTATGTCAGCGGAGGTTGCGACTTGGTTCGCAACATTCTTCTGGCTCTTAGTTATCTTTTTCGGGCATCTGCAGTCTTTGGACATGTGTCCTGACTTTCCACAATTGTAGCACGTGCCCTTGAACTTTTTACCTTGAGCCTTCTGGTTCGGTTGCTTCGGCTTCTTCGCTTTTGGTTCCGTCAGGTTGGACATCTCGTCGACTGTCCGCTTTGTTCCTTTAGAGTCTTGTTCCTTTAGAGTCGGATAATTTTCAATTATTCTCCTCTATTCGCAGCCGCAGGATGAGGTCTTCAAGTCCCATCTCCTTCTGCTTCTGCTTTAGGTAATTTTTGAAATCCTTCCATGACGAAGGGAGTTTCTTGATTACCGCAGCAACTTTGAATGACTCGTTCAGGGTCATTCCTTCGGCGTCCAGATCATGCATTATCAGTTGCATGTTTTGGACCTGAGACGTGACGCTCTTGGAATCCACCATTTTGAAATCCAGAAATCGACTGACGATGAATTTCTTCAGTCCGGCGTTTTCGGTTTTGTGTTTCTTCTCCAGCGATTCCCACAGTGACTTAGTCGTCTCCATTATGCAATATATGTTATATAGCGCATTGTCCAGCGCATTAAGAACGTAATTACGACACAGGAAGTCTCCATGTGACCACGCATCGCGAGCAGCCTGGCTCCCGGAATTATTTTCCGTAGCGGCTGGCGGGTCTTCACGCAGGAACCGTACAAGGTTCAGCGTGGTTAGGTAGAACAACATCTTCTGCTGCCATCTTTTGAAGTCGGCTCCGTTGAATTTCTCCGGCTTCTCGGCGTGAGGGACGACGGTTGGTATATCGTTGATTTTGAAGTCGGCTCCGTTCGGCTTCTCGTCGTGAGGGACAGCGGTTGGTACATCGTTGACTCCGACCATATCAGTTTGCCGAATATCATTTTACGATTGTTGGAGGTTTTTTCTCACTTGTATCTCCTCGGTATTTGACTTAGTCGATTTATGACCGTCGGATCTTCATGGAGGTTGCTTTCGGAGGAAGCAAACTGATTGGTTTACATCGAGGCTAGTGTTTGACACTATCTCCGTAAAATGATATTGCTCCGCTACTGGTGCTCACGGATAGCAGTAATTCGTTTCCAAGATACAACGACGTCGTCTCGGAATAGTAGCACTTCAAATTCCGAGACCGATGAACCTTTTCGTCGGCTTTTTGGACTCTTGATGCAGAAGATGGATGAGTGCAAATGTTTTCGATTGCAATGCTTGAATGAATGAAATGATCTAGTGGAGGGATCTATTTATATTCAGTGAAGAGGTAAGTACCTTTTGGTTCGGATAGATCTGGACCGTTCATAATGAAAGGGTATAACCCTTTAAAGGTCTTTTAATCTCGTCCCCTGATCTGAAGAGTTATAACTCTCCCATCTTGATCTCGGTCGTCAAATTAGAACATTTAATCCGACGCCTCAGATCCATCCTCCCTCTTCACAGTCAGATTTGAATCCAACGCTCTAGATCTCACCTGCCTGCGATCTGTCCAGATCTTTGATCCGACGACCACCATCTGTTCGCCCAATCCAGTTATCGTTCTCTACACAGTCACGTGCCACATAGGCACTACCTCATCACCGACATGTCACGTGACGCCACCTGATCATGCCATGCTATGGGTGCAAAGTGTGCCAACAAAGTGCCCATTGCGCGCGTGGCGGGCGGCGGGCTCGTAGGTGCGAGCACCTACTCGTCCAAGGGTAGAGTCCTCTTGTGCTTTTGTATTAACAACATTAGCACAAGAACACATATAAAGAAACACTGACTCTCGCCGATTAGCAATGTGGGACTAAAAGCCCCATCTTTTTTCTTAATGTTTATTTAAGCGTATTTTTGAACAATTAATTTCTCATTCACCCTTAATCGGTTTTGAGCAAATAAATAGTCCAGATTTATCTACACGAAACGTAGATTTCGATTTTGAAGTCAAACTTGACTTTCAACGATCGATGACATCAAAATTTTGCTTTACAAAATCATATCCAAGATCATTTGCCTTAATTTATCATGCAAGGGAATGACCGCGATGACAAGTAGTTGATGCTGTTTTAGCATGCAGTTAATTGTAGAATTCTCGCCGCCACAATAATAGATCGATTACAATATGTAGTCCTGATCAAACTGGCAAACTTGATCTTTGCTTCGTTGGCGACATATGACTTTGAATTTTCAAGTCAAGGTTCATGCTTATCAGCTTATAATATACATACTCAGTCAAAAGGCCTTATGGAGTCTACTCTAAGTCTCTGATTGCAGGATTTGTTAGGTTCATGTCAACGACATACAAATTAAATTGTTATTAAAATAATTTGCTCATGTGTGGTCCGAACTGTGCTAGGCGCTAAGGACAACCTTATCGCAATGGGTAAGTTGGAAATGAGTTATTTTAACTATCTAAACATAATCTAGTGAATCTCGAACTATATAGACACGGCTCGTGCCAAGCAAAACTTCTGTAGCTATCCAAGCAATGTTCAAATGTTGGCCCTCTCCTTAACTCTATCCCCAATTGAATTGGAAACATAACGATGAAGGCACTCGATCGAGCCATGTTCGACTTGCCGCAATCCAAGCAATGCTTAGGCATCAGCATATTCCTTGGTTCTACCCTTACCTGAGTTGAAATTCAGGCCTTTTATATCGGTTTGGGCATAATCCGGTGAAACTCCGACTGTAGCTTGGCTAGCCACAAGCAAAGCTGGCTGAACTCAAACAATGTATTGGCCCAATTATTCAAAGATTTTCTTCATTCGGGGCCTTTTGCCTTGTTCTTTTTGGGCTTCTTGTTTTAGTGGGCTTTATGTTTAGACTATTTGCTAAAACCCCCCTCAATGGTAATGCATAGAAAGAGACAGTGGTCTTGAAATATATAGTCACCCTTGGACTTCTTTATATTCGCTATTGCCCCCGGACTACTGTCTTTTCGTCTCGAGAAACCCTAACCCTAGCCATCTCCCTCCAAAATCTGTCATGGACGATAGCCTCTACGACGAATTCGGCAACTACATCGGACCTGAGATCGAGTCCGACCATGGTTCCGACGACGACGAGGACGCCTCCCTCGGAGATAAATCAGCAGACGGGTCTGCCCATTCAGACGACGAGGAGCCTGGCTCGTCGTCACCAGGCCCCGCCTCCAATGGTTGGATCACCACTTCCGGCGGACCATACGACATGGACGTCGACGCTGCTGCCAACCAGATCGTACTGGCCGAGGACAAGAAGTACTACCCTACAGCTGAAGAAGTCTACGGTGAGGGTGTGGAGACCCTCGTGATGGACGAGGACGAGCAACCTCTGGAGCAGCCCATCATCAAGCCCGTCCGCACCCTAAAGTTTGAGGTCGGGGTTAAGGACTCCTCCACCTACGTTTCCACCGAGTTTCTGCTAGGTCTTGCCTCCAATCCTTCGTTGGTCCGCAATGTGGCGCTCGTGGGGCACCTCCAGCACGGGAAAACGGTTTTCATGGACATGCTGGTTGAACAGACCCACGAGATCTCCACCTTTGATTCTCAAAGCGAGCGGCATATGAGATATACTGACACGAGGATCGATGAGCAGGAGAGGAAGATATCGATCAAGGCTGTGCCAATGTCTCTTGTGCTTGAGGATAGCAACGCGAAGTCGTATCTTTGTAACATAATGGACGCTCCTGGCCACGTCAATTTCTCAGATGAGATGACTGCTGCACTTCATTTAGCAGACGGAGCCGTGCTGCTTGTGGATGCTGCAGAAGGTGTTATGGTATTGCACTGTGCTTTTTCTCCTTCCTTATGAATTGTCTTTACACATACTTGATTTGACCATCAAAGTTTTAAAAAATGCATTTCCTGGTAAATGGAGTTCTTTCTTCATGAATTATGCTTGAATGCCAGCATTACTTCCCAATTTGTGGAATCTTATTCCATCATCCACTGCTCAGGTGTTTCCTAGTAGTTTTCTTTTATGAGACATTTTGCCTAATGTTGTCTCCGGCTTTTGAAATAGGTGCTCACTAGACGACTAAAATATCAATTAGCAAAGCTTTTGGGTAGAAATATATTTATTGTTAGAATTGTGGAACACAGAAACTATGCAAGTGGCTTAAGAATAGTTTTAATGCCATAAATATTTCCCATTTTGTTTGTGAAGCTGTATGCTTCTCTCTAAGGATAACTAACACAATGCCTCCAATAGACATCAGGATATGAACCAGCTTTGCACGTTTAAAAATGCATTAACTATTAAGTCATCCCGCCCAAATAATGCATCTATATACATTCATTGAGTAATGAGTATATAATCTTTGGCAGTAGTTTGAATGTTTGATAACCCTTACTCCCTTAGATTAGAATGAGAATGAGAAGAGAAGAGAAAAGCTTGCTAATAGACAAGTAAATTGACAATTTTATTTGAGGATACAACAACTTGCAACTGACAATCTCAGTAAAGTATCTCATCTTGTTGTTCATTTTATGTTACATACCATTCGTCAACAAAATGAGTGCAAAAATCTTGTGGCTGATTTAGTGTAGTGATTAAGCACTTCATTGCAAAACATATTCAGCTTCAAATGTGGTCACGAATATCTTTGTCTGGGTTTAGTTATCACAATTGTCTATAATATTTTTAGGAGAAAAATCTCTTTGCTTTGTCTTCATTTTCTCCCCATATTTGCTGCTTTTAGTTAAACAAATAAGTTTTATTCATCTAACTAGCTGCCGTCTTAATTGAGAACATTTTCCCGCAACTTGTAGACTGAAAGATATTCTTCCTTTTCTACCATTGATTGATCAGGTGAATACTGAAAGAGCTATAAGGCATGCAATCCAAGAAAGAATGCCAATAGTGGTGGTTATAAATAAAGTGAGTGTCTTCTTTATTGTTGTCAGAACATTAATATATGTATAATGTATGTATAGATATACACACACATATCTGAGCTAATATTTATTTTACATTTTTTTAAAAAAAATTGCTTTAGGTTGATCGACTTATAACAGAGCTGAAGCTGCCTCCTACTGATGCATATTTTAAGTTGAGGCACACATTGGAAGCTATCAACGATTTGATATCCTCTTGCTCAACAACAGTTGGAGGTACCCAAATGGTTGATCCTGTTGTCGGAAATGTTTGCTTTGCTAGTGCAAGTGCTGGCTGGTCTTTCACATTGCAATCATTTTCTAAGCTATATGTCAAGCTTCATGGCATACCATTTGACTCCTCGAAATTTGCATCACGCTTGTGGGGGGACCTATATTATCATCCTGATGAAAGGGTATTCCGAAAGAAACCTCCTATGGGTGGAGGGGAAAGATCATTTGTACAGTTCATTCTTGAACCATTGTACAAAATTTATAGTCAAGTCATTGGAGAACATAAGAAGAGTGTTGAGGCAACTCTTGCTGAACTTGGAGTTACACTGAGTAATGCAGCTTATAAGATGAATGTGAGACCTTTGTTGAGGTTGGCTTGTAGTTCTGTCTTTGGATCAGCCACTGGTTTCACTGATATGGTCGTGCAGCACATTCCCTCTGCTAGGGATGCTGCAATGAAGAAGGTGGAGCACATATATACAGGGCCTCAGGACTCATATATTGCTGAAGCTATGAAAAAATGTGATCCGTTTGGTCCTCTTATGATCAATGTTACTAAACTTTACCCTAAATCTGATTGTAGCGTGTTTGATGCTTTTGGTCGTGTTTATAGTGGCACTATACAGACAGGTCAAACTTTGCGTGTGCTTGGAGAAGGATATTCACCTGAAGATGAAGAAGATATGACTGTTAAAGAAGTTACCAAGTTGTGGGTATATCAGGCTCGGTACCGTATTCCGATCAGTAAAGCCCTTGCTGGCTCTTGGGTCCTAATTGAAGGTGTTGATGCTTCAATAATGAAGACAGCTACTTTGTGCCCTTTGGATATGGATGAAGATGTTTACATTTTTAGGCCGCTTCGCTTCAATACACTATCAGTTGTGAAGACTGCAACCGAACCATTGAACCCAAGTGAGCTTCCTAAGATGGTTGAGGGTCTAAGAAAAATTAGTAAGAGTTATCCTTTAGCTATTACAAAGGTTGAAGAGTCAGGGGAGCACACTATTTTGGGGACCGGAGAGATCTATCTTGATTCAATTATGAAAGACTTAAGGGAACTTTATTCTGAAGTTGAAGTTAAGGTCTGTTAATTAATTCCTTGAACCTAATGTGTTTTAGTAGGATCATGTCCATTTGCTGAGAACTAACAAAATCTAACCCTTTAGGTTGCAGATCCAGTTGTTACTTTTTGCGAGACAGTAGTTGAAACATCGTCAATGAAATGTTTTGCAGAAACACCTAACAAAAGGAACAAAATTACCATGGTAGGTCCCTACTATCAAAAAGATTTTGATAATTGTGGCAGTTGGTTGCATGGATGAGTATGAACTTGCCTTCTTCTCATGTATAGGTTGCAGAGCCATTGGAGAAGGGGTTAGCAGAAGATATTGAGAATGGCGTTGTTAATATTGATGCACGCCAGAGGGATATTAGCGATTTTTTCCAGAAGCGCTATGACTGGGATTTACTTTCTGCAAGGTCTATTTGGGCATTTGGTCCAGACAAACAGGTAGGACATCTTTCTTATAACTTCATCTATTTGTTTTTATTGCTTTTGTTCCTCAGTCTCTTTGAAATGTGCACAGGGACCTAATATCTTGTTAGATGACACTCTCCCAAGTGAAGTTGACAAGAATCTGTTGAATTCTGTCAGAGATTCCATTGTTCAGGGGTAGTTATCTTCCTAATTTATTTCTGAAATTAATTTCCTCTTTTATCTTAGTTGCTAATTGCCTGCCTTTCCGGTTCTTTAGTTTCCAATGGGGTGCCCGAGAAGGTCCTCTTTGCGACGAACCCATTCGTAATGTAAAATTCAAAATATTAAATGCATCAATAGCTCCAGAGCCTTTGCATCGAGGAGGAGGGCAGATTATTCCCACTGCACGGAGAGTGGTGTATTCAGCTTTTCTTATGGCAAATCCTCGGCTAATGGAACCTGTTTACTATGTTGAGGTAGTACGACTTCTTATTACTAGTTGAAGCAAATTACTTATGTTTTACTATGATTGGTAAAAATGCATTTTCACCTTTTTTCTTGTGTCATTTCAGATACAAACCCCAATAGATTGTGTCTCAGCTATTTACACTGTGCTGTCTCGAAGGCGAGGACATGTAACCCAAGATGTACCTAAGCCTGGCACACCTGTGTATATAGTAAAGGTTTGAACTTTTAGTAATTTTGTTTTCTGCATTTGAACTACATACATTTTACCTGAAGTGTTCTTTCATTCTTGTGAAGATTTGGCGTTTCCTATGATGACTAGATAGTTGATTGATTGATTGATTTTAATAAAACAGGCCTTTTTGCCCGTGATCGAGTCATTTGGCTTTGAGACGGACTTGAGATACCATACTCAAGGGCAAGCTTTTTGTCTCTCAGTTTTTGATCATTGGGCTATTGTTCCTGGTGATCCATTGGACAAGAGTATTGTTCTACGACCACTTGAACCAGCCCAAATACAGCACCTTGCTCGTGAATTCATGGTCAAGACTAGACGCAGAAAGGTACACTTGTTCTATTTTTTAGTTTAAATATCTACTTCAGTGCATATCTGAGAAAAATTAAAATTATTTTTCAGGGTATGAGCGAAGATGTGAGCATTAACAAGTTCTTTGACGAAGCCATGGTTGTGGAGCTCGCACAGCAGGCCGCTGACATGCATCTGCAAATTATGTAGCCAAAGCACACCACTCTTGTTTCCTGGTAGTCTGTTCGACCGATGTTTTCTAAATGGATATGTTAGACATGATGTCATCTCATCACGGGTTAATTAACATGTTGCTTGGGCTTACTGCTTTTGGGCTCTCCATGCTATTTGCTGCAGCTGAAATCTGCACTTGTCTGTGCCACGAGTGCTATGCAAACATAAACGTTTATCATTGAAGAGAGTTGTAGCTAATTTTATCGTGGATCTTGATATTACACTATAGTGTAGTTGGTACGCAAGATACGATGATGATGTAATGAGTTATGTAACAATTTCATTATTGTACGGTGGCATTCAGTGAGCTAATATGATACATTAATCATTTTGGTTTATCTTGGATCTTTCCAAAAGAATACAATCATTCCATTTTTCTGAAGTAGAGGTGTAAAAGTTGACCATGCTTTGAATGAGTTGCGATGCTACAAGCTTAAGCTTTTGTATTGTGTGGCAAGATCAAATATTAATAGATTTATTATTATGAGGCCTCAGATTAAGTACAATTAGGTTATGTTAACTGTTATATTTACATAAGACTTGTGGGCTAGAGGTGTCAATTCGGGTGGGTCGGGTTCGGATCAGATTGGATTTTTTTTTAACCTCCCGATTCGACTCCGAATTCAACCTGAAACGTTCGAACCCGACCAACCCGATCAACCTGAATCTGACCCGAATAATCCGAAAAAATTGATTCAAAACGTCTTTTTTCGCTATTTTTTCTATAATTCTTCATTTTTATCTTAATACTCCATCATGATCATACTAATATTGATATTAATATACATAAAAATATCTTAATTTTCAAAATAAAATTTAATTTAATACTAAAAAATCACTAAACATTAAATTCGAGTTAACCCGAACCCGATCCGAACCTGATTTTTTTC